>JAUZST010007733.1:0-13989 GCA_034779995.1 Parotocinclus haroldoi | reverse complement strand
AATATAATATAATATAATATAATATAATATAATATAATATAATATAATATAATATAATATAATATAATATAATAATAGGACTGCATTGTAAGGGGTTGGGCTGCCCCTCTGAGCAGCTGACATGTCTCAAGGGGACAGTGCAACCCAGCACTGTACCACCGCCTCTGACCAGCAAAGATGGAAGAGATGTGTAGTTAGTCCATGAACTGGAAACTACTATATGTTTTCCAGAGTGCTCTGGGCTGATCAGAATATTTTGCACCTGCCTGCCAAAGCATAAAAGACTGTTCAATACCACTGTTTGGCACTTTAGTTGGTCTTTAGTTCATTAAAGCCATAGATGGTATGGCTAATCATTTGTCTTGGTGTGTGTATGTGTAAAGAAAAAATCAGACAAATAAGAGAGATAATATAAACTTAGAAAGATTCTAAGCAAGTACAGAAAAACCTTGGAATTTGAATTTAATTGGTTTCAGAAGGTTGTTCAAACTTTGATTTGCTCAAAGTCAGAATTGTATTTCTCCATAAAAAGTAATGTAAATACCATAAATCCATTCCTAATCACCAAATAATTGTTGTTTACACCATGAATAAAGCAATATAATACAATAATATCATACATACAAGAAATAATTAAAATATATAGACATAAAACATGTGAAAATAAAGCAATACTTTAACTTTAGCCATTGAAGCGAATGCATTTCACTGGGACAGTGAGGGGTTTCTGAAATCGCACCCGTAGACTGATGTAATATACATACACATAATATAATAACATAAAAAGGAAATAATGATAATTATGATGATTGACATCCTATAGAAGATGTTTAATTAAGCATAAAGTGACAGAGTAATAAGAACACTTTAAGCTATAAAGACAAGTAAAAGCAGAAGAGTGAAAACAAGGACTTAGAGAAATGAAAATATTTAAGATAAAAAGTTAGTTGAAAGGGGAAGTGAAAAAACAAACAGAAGAGAAAGCTAAAAACAGAAAGCAGGAAATAAATGAAAGTTAAAGTGTAAATAAATAGTTAAATGTTGGAGAAAGGGAAAAAGTTTTAAAAAATTCTGGATTCAAACCCAATGTTCCCACTGGTCAAAACCTGTATTGCTTAGTATGAGGGTCCAAATCCCTGATACCCCTATGATATAAATGGCATCATTTTGCCTCTGAACGAGGTTTTATAAGTAGGTCAGTGTGCTTACATCTCTTAATTCCAGTTCCAGTTGTCTGGCTAAGGTTTTCTGTCATGGCAACCCTCCATATTTAAAGAAAAAGAACCAGTAGATCAAATGGGATCTGTCAAAGGTAGCTGCCAATATGTCTGAATTAATAGGTGACCGGTTTTAGGAAAATTTTAGAAAAACAGCCATGGTGGCAAACAGTGTTGCTGTTGGCTGATGGTGCAATCGGCTTCAAAAGGGTGGTTCATTTTCCAAGGCTTATTCACTTCCATGTAAGTGAGAGGGAGGGGTATACCATCATGTAAAACTGGAAATTTGGGAGTTGTTAAATAGAATTAAAATACATAAATGCCACCCAGTAGTATTACAGATATTTCAACTGTCTTTGTGTTGAATTCACATTAAACTATAAGCTAGTGCTTTGGTGGTCTGGATAAGGGACTGTCAACTGATCTTTCACATTACATTGAATGGTTGTTTGGAACAGAGTGTGTTAGTCTACTGTCTTCTTTTCCTGACATTTCCACACAGTGTTTCTGCCAGTGGACCACAGAAGCTCACCACTAATAAAACTAAGCTTACACAAAATGTCCTACTGTATGACATTATGGTAAAGTAAAATTAGTTGACCTACTGAATGCCATTTAACCGCAAAGATATTGGATCTTTGGAGTTCTTTTCCATTGTGGCTCAAATGCAAGTGTTGGCATTTTTGCTGTTATTAATAAAGTATACACCTTGACTGTCTGCCTTCCTATAAAAGACCTACAGGGAGACATGGTGCCGCAAATGGTTAGTGCAGTCGCCTCACAGCTCCAGCATACCCAGCTCTATCTCGACTTCAGACTTGCCTGTGTATATTTTGTATGTTCTCCCCATGTCCCTGAGGGTTTACACTGGGTAGTCCGGTTTTCTCTCACACTCCAATGGCATGCGCTGATAGATTATGCTAAATTGGCCTGGTGTGATTATGTATGATAAGGTACGATATGGTAAACTTGTGCCTGTTCCGAATAGTCATTGGTGCCAAATCATAGACAACAATAAGCAAACAAATATCCTCTAATGCAAAATCTTGGTGTTGGAAACTAGACTAGCATTCCTACTTTGCCAAAACAAGATCATTATATTGCCTTGTGATAATAACTGACTGCTGAACTGGAACAAAGCAAATAAAGGAGCCCTGAACCTGAACCACTCCTTAGACCTCACAGAGTCTGTTTGACATCTGCATTTACTTCTGTCACAAACACAGATCTTTTCTCTGCAAGTAATAAGTGACATGTGATATGACTGTTTGACATTTCCACGTTGTTGACCTACTTTGCGCTGTTTATACTTAGGCATGTTCTTTGACTGACCTTCAACCTGTTTGACCATGAGCAAAACAAGATGGCCAGCGAAAGGTGAAGAGGGTAATAGAAAGAAACAGATAAACATAATTAGCCACTGACTCCCACAGACTAATCTAATTACTGGAGGATTATTTACAACACAAACATACATTTACACTCAGACTATGCCTCCTTGCAGTGTTGGCCTAGTGATCTAGCTACCATCGATAGACCTATTGCAATATACAAATGCAGAGTGCGTTGTTTACTGGTGTTCAAGTTCTTACTGTCAGAATGTTTAATTTGCTTTAATTAACTAAATTTATATCAGTGATGAGGAAAGGCTTTGGTTACGTGGTAACCTTTCTTGTCTGTTTATTTATTTGTCTTTTAATGTCACATTAGCATTGATGGCTGTTCAAAACAGGAGTTGAGTTACATCAATTCTAGTCACACACTAGTCTGAAACACTTACACTGGGCCAATTTAGAGAGAAAAATTTACTTCATTAAAATGTGGGCAGAAACCCAGAGTACCCACAGTAAACTCACATGGACACCTGGAGAGCATGCAAACTCCATAAAGATGGAGTTCAAAATACAGTAAATTTTCTGTAAATTTCAAATAATAATAAATGAAATAATAATTTTATTTTCCATGACTTAAATGTCACAACAGCCTATTTTTAAAGTTTAAAAGTCTTAGGAAATTTAAAGAACTAATAAAGCTCACATCCCTGGCTGGAAATTACTTAAGACAACAAGGAGGAATTGCTCAATTGTAAGGATACGTTATAAGGACTGTATTCCAATTTCATTTATGTGCCCAAACCCTCAGAGATCATGAAAACAACATGAAAACAAAATGCATAATACACAAGCGATGTCTTTAAAAGCAAATGACTGGTATTCTAGCTAAATTGGTCTTAAAATAAAATAAGTAGTTCATATGAGCCTACAGACTAACCTGGAATCTGCAGTAAAACTGATGCTGCCATGGATCACTGAAACGTGGAAAATCTGTCAGACATTATCAGATTGTCCGTAATTCTGTTAAAGAAGAACATTTAATTGGTTTGCTGGATTGAAGTCAAATAAACGCTCTTTGTAATATCTCTGTAGCCAATTTCCAACTTACTTCTCTGACTCTGGATACAGTGCTGAGGATCTAGACAATTTAATATGTGGATTTATTTTCAATAGTCATGCTCAGTGGCTATTTTATTAGGAACTGAATTGTGAACTGTTCAGACATGCAATTTTTCAGCCAATATCCAGCCATCAATGTAATGTGATTACAAACATACACTGCTTGACAGATTTAAAGGATGGCAAATACAAATTATGCATGGAATTGTGCAAATTGTGCAGTTTAACCAACAAGGTCAATGTGTTCAGAAGCCAGGTTGTCTAAATCCTTTTAAATACTCAAGATTTTCCTTTCCACTGATACCCTAGGCTTGCTCAATTTGGGATTGGCCGTTTAAGATAATATATCATTGTAAAGCTGCATTTTAGACAATGCACCTTTGTAAAGAAGCACCTATAAAAAAATTTAGCAAAATATTTGACTTGTCTTGCCTGACGTTTCTACAGTATACTGAAGTACAACCATTAGCAACTAATGGGAACTTATATTGAAAATTACACTGATCACAAAAATTTGGGGATATTTCAAAATGAATATAAGGTGATTAAAAAAAAGCATTAAACAAGATCATCAGAAAAGCAAATGAAAAGTCGCAGAAAGTTGTTTGATTACGCTAATGAGATGGAAACGCAATTATCATGATTGAGTAGTAAGTGATATATTCATGGGGGTGAACGGAAGGATGTTAAATTGGACAAGAGTGCCCCATATTGACTGTTCAGTAGGGTGTATGATCACCCAAGACTGTCAAAACACACTGGCGCATGAACAGGATCAGATTATCCAGCAGTCCTTGTGGAATCCTCTTCATATTCATTTTAAAATATCTCCCTCATTTCTGTGAGCAGTGCACATTACGTTTATGCAAAGATTCAACATTTACATTGTTGACCTTTGTTTTTAAGCGGCACAGTGTGTAACGAGAAGGTACTGGGTTCAGTTCCCAGGCAGGGTAGAGTTTTAACTTGCACTTGAAGATGGAGCGATGAACTGTGTTCACTGACAATGGTTTTCTGAAGTGTGGTAATATCTGTTACAGAATGATGTCAGTTTTTAATGCAGTGCCACCTGAGGGATCGAAGGCCGTGGGCATCTGTGTTTGGCCTTGCCGCTTACTTGCACAGATTTCTTCAGATTCTCTGAAGCTTTTGATGATTTTATGGACTATAGATGATGAAATCCCTAAATTCCTTGCAATTGCACGCTAAGAAACATTGCTTTTGAACTGTTGGACTCATGCATTTTGTTCACAAAGTGGTGAACCTTGCCCCATCCTTTTTTAAACAACTGAGCCTTTCGGGGATGCTCCCTTTATACCCAATCATGACACTCACCTGTGGAATGTTCCAAACAGGTGTTTTTTGATTATTCTTCAACTTTCTTTTTTTGCCCCATGCTAACTCTTTTGAAACATGTTGCAGGCATCAAATTCCAAATGAGTGAATATTTGCAAAAAAACAATAACATTTATCTGTTTGGACATTAAATATCTTGTCTTTGTAGTGTATCCAACTGAATATGGGTTTATGTGCAAATCATCGTATTCTGTCTTTATTTATTTTACACAACATCCCATTGGAACTGGGATTTTGGTTGTACTAGTTCTAGCAGTTCCACTTTCCATGTAAATTCATTTTGTTATACAATAATTCGATTTTATATGATTTGTTAGTCCCCTTTTTTCTTTCCTCTAATGGTAAGGACCTCCACATACCCACAACAGATCACATACTATTTATTTACTATTATTCTCAGTGCTGCAGTGGTGTGGTGATAGGGTTAGATCAGACAGCAGTTCACTCATTGTGAACTCTATTAGACAGATCTACTATATTGTTCCATCTTGTAGATGTAAAATCAGAGACAGCAGCTCATCTGTTGTTGCACACTTTGTCTTAGTCATCTTCTAATCTTCATCAGTGATCACACGATGCTTTCTACAGGATGCTGGTAGCTGGACATTTTGGTAGCTAGACCATTTTTAGACCAGCAGTCACACTGAGATGTTTAATACTTGATCAACTCGTACAACACAACACAACGCAACTCTCCCATTTCATTGTCACTGCCGTGTTAAGAATGACCCAGCACCCAAATGAAACCTAATTTGTGATGGCCTGGACCATTAGAAAATAGAGTAAAAGGGACTAACAAAGTATACTGAGAAACAGTCTGTAATTATATAAAAGTAACTTCTATATGGTATGTGGAATTGATCAAATGGATAATGAATATAAAACAAGCATGTGTACTTAGTAAAGAGATGAGTGTATACAGCTGGTGTTTTTGATAAAATGGCCACTGAGTGCAAGTACAGCAGGTATGAGGAAGCTCCTAGCTGACGGTTATTTTTCAAGCTAAGCTCGAACTACAACTAACTACAGCTGAATTGTTTGACTGACACATATAGATTAAAGAGTAATTATTAGGTGTAGCACGAAAACATCCAGTCCTTCATTAAAAAAGTTTCCCAACCCTTTTTACAGTACAAAGTACATGTGCCTAATAAACTGACAACTGTTGTGTGTTTTATTGTATTTTGTACTGTTTATCTGCGCCTTAATTTACATGCTATTAAACATAATAATTATACAATTCGGTTCTAACTTTTTACAGTATATCCCCATGTCACAATATCTACAACATAGCGACGAAGCAGGCAGAATATAAGGACTCCTACTCTGGGGCTTGAACGTGGCAGCAGTTGTACACAAAGATGGCGTTTGAATGAACATGGATACGAGAAACTTTCGAATGGTTGATAGTGTAAACGTTTTATTGGCACTGTATTTTTTTAAAGAATAACACAGAATATACAAAGCAACGCTTTATTTGTGCAAATGGCTTCGTGGGCTGGATTTTCAGAGGATGAATTGCGTAAGATCCAGCAGAAAGGCGAACCCAGTGAGTTTAGAAACATGAAAGCCGATGCTTATGTTGATTCAGTTTTAACATATGTTGTTTTAAAGCTTTACATTATGTTCACTTAATTTTTAATGAGTTCAATGTGTGTTTTGGACATTGTCATTGCCTGTTCGAAAGCTCAGTACAAGAACCAGCCTACTGCAATACAGATATGTAACACCAGGACACAGCACTTTAAAGGCGCCAAATGACCTAATGCATATATTTGAAATGTGAGGCTGTTATACTCTGAAAACTAGCGCAGACACTGGGAGAACATACAAGCTCCACACAAGTAGTGGCTGAGACTCGAGCATGACTTTTTGAGCTTGTGAGGCGCAAGCACCGTTTAAACAACCTCTCTCATAACTGTGGCACCATTCTTTTGGGAGTTTTTTTTTAAATCACCAGGCTTTATAAATGTGTAGCAAATAAGCACCATAAGGCCCAGGCTAGATGCCAGTCATGCCATGCACAGGTACAACATCATATATTTAAAAATGTGTTAGGCATTATCTTGTTTATTTGTTTAAATAGTCCAGTAGCAGACAAAAGTTTCAGCATGATGTCCTTAGTGTTGATTTGTGATTCAACACTAAATATCACTTTCGTACCAATGGTCACTCTCCTTTATGACCTCTCTTTAGTCCACTGATAACCTAATTTTCCACCTTTTTAGGTGTTATTGTGGGTTTTTGTTTGTTTTTGCTCATTGAAAATCCCATTTTGTTCTGAAGTCAAAGACTTTGACTGCTGCTTTTCTTTTCACACTATGGCATTTTATTTGGTCTCGCTTTTTCTTTTATATCATTTCCACATTGTTTATACTTGCACTAAGTATTAGACAGCTGACTTGGTACAGCCGATGTATTTTGCCATACTTCGGGGTGCATTTTCTTCTTGAGGGCGTTTTATAACCCATACCTCAATGGTTTTGGTGAAAAACTGTTTTCTTTGTCTATCTAAAAAAATACAAATACAGACAAAAAAATGAATACAGACATGTGTATACAGGCCAGCCATTATTTTAGTAGTATACCATCAAATTCTAACCATCATATTCTTTGATTTTTTTTGTAATTATTATTAGATGTAACTGCGGCCACTTCGTTTGGTCGAGGCCGGAAAACTGCTTCTACAAACCGAAGCAGGCAGCAACTGCAGCGGGAGAAAGCTCTGCAGATGGCTGCTCAACAGATGAACAGCAGCGGCTCTTCCCTGTCACCCAACCAGCAGCTTAAACCCCCTCTGCCACTTACTCCCAGCACCAGCATTTCAGACAAAATAACGGAACAGGTGCCAAAACAGATGGAGCCAGAAACCAAGCCAGTCTCAGTACCACCCTCAGAAGATACAACATCTACAGTGAAGGAACTGGACAAACAGGAAGTCGAATTGTTAGTAAGTCTAATTCAGGGGTAGACTCCCGTCCTGACAGGCCAGTACAGCTTAATGATTTACCTGTTTGTGTTCACTAGGTCAGGAGTTTTATATGTGCAGAGGTTTTAGTTTTGTAAATCCAAAAATGATTAACGACCAGAAAATAATTTCCTTTGCAAGTCATTAAATATTATAGCAGTCCAATGCTGCTTAACTGTTCGGTTATTACTAGAGACTAAGGGTTCCATTCACGCTTGGTTTTGTCATAGTTATCTGAATCCAGATACAGTTTAAAACACCTAATGTTGTTAATATTGTGGCAGAACAGTCGGCACGGTCACCTCACTGTGGACTTCACCCATGAGGAGTTTGCATGTCCTCATTGTCTGCATGGATTTACTCTGGGTGCTCCAGATTTCTCCCATAGTTCAAAGACAAGCTTTAGGTTAATTGATTATGCTAAGTTGGCCCGATCTGAGTATGTATGTATGTTTTGTTATAACCTTGTGCCTGTTGTTGAATAGCCATTGATGTTTAATACAATGTTAAATAAAAAAGTAAACAAATTCATATCAGGCAAACATGTCTTTGAAATATGGGACTCTAATAGTGCATATACAGTGGTACCTCGGAACTGGTTTAATTCGGTTCTCGGTGCGTTTTGACTAGAAAAATGCAGCTCCGTTCTCGTCGCTTGCTCAGTACTCTGTGCACTTGCTTAAACTTATAGATGTTGAGTCAGGTGACTCGTTCCAGCTGAAACCTGAATTATGAATCAGGATACAGAGAATCAGTGGCTCAGATCTACAGTAGCTCTCACTTGGAGCAGACCTCCACTGCTTATTGTGTTTTTCTTTATTTTTACATCTACATTATTGCATCCGTAGTATAAACAAGTCCAATTACAGACTTCTTGTGTCAAAAGATTAGGGATTACAGCCAACCAAAAGGAAAGCCAGAACTGAATTCTCTCACACAAGCTGCACTTAGTTTTACCAGCTATGAGTTCAGCAATAGAGTAAGTGTTTTACTTTTCACTTACAATCCATTCCTCACTGAGTTACATGGGAAAATAGAAAATAGGTTAATAGGAAAATTAGAAAATAAGGTTTGTTTTAATGATTTTGGCCGAATGTAGTTTAATTTTTAAGTGTTTTCTACAATAAAGTTGGCTCCCCTGTGATACAGTATCTATATTAAACTCATCAATTCATTAGGTATTTAACGTATTACAGATTTTTGGGGACATCATAAATAAGGGTGCACCTGTACAATAAACCTAGATTAATGCACATGCTGGCTAATACAGTATGAATATTCTGGCGGTTTGGAATGATTAGAAATCATTTTTGGTTATCAACATGCCTTTGGAACGTATTAGAGAACAGAGGAACCACTGAAGTGCCTTGGACTTGCTGATTTTCTAAATTTATTTTAGAATAAATTTATTTAGTTACATTTGAGCACTTGCTTTAGTCCATGTGTAAACTCTGAGTGTGTGAGAGCAGAGAAATCCCCATTTCAATCTGAACTTTGGCCCTGCAGGTCTCATGCTTTTGTTAAAATGTGATCGTGATTACTAAAATCTGGATATGAATTATAGTAATAGTATTAATAATTTATTGTTTGTCTTTGGTTACTTATAAAATAATGACAATGATTACACAGATGATTTTCATACATTCACAGAAATATTGTGATGCACTGTTGTTTTTGTTTTTTTAAGACGGGAGAAGAACCGCCTTCTGCAGCTACAGTGGGAGCATCGAGTGATGGAAGAGAAGAATAAAAGGACAAAAGCTCTTCTTGCCAAGACAATTGCAGAAAAGTACGGGCAATTTATTAACGTGAATAATTTCTACGTGGAGTACTGTACAAAAGTCTTAGACCAATATTAAATTTGGTGTTTTAGCAATGGTACAATGGCCATATGTAATTATTTCTCAGTCTTCTTGTACAGAAAACGTGAAATGATATGCAGTTTTAGAAACTGATTTTAAAAAAGGTTTTTATAGGCTATAGTGGCGAGCAGTGAGCTCCCCTTACACTTTACCAATAGCAGCATCTGGAAACTAAATCAGGGTGCCAATTTTCCTCTATAGTCCAAAGGAATAGTAGCAACCAAAAACCCACTTTCTCAGGGAGCTAACACTAACTATTAACTTTTGTAGGAGTCAAGTTGTTCTTATTATGTTGTTTAAGTATTACATGTGCACATTTCCTGTATTTTCAGTTTATATGTTAATAAAGAAAGTGAGGAATTGTTATAAGTGCATATGGATACTGTGCTGTTGCTAAAACAACTAATTTGATGGTGGCCTACTATACTTTGCACAGTACGTTACGTTTGAGGAACTGTCCTTGTTGTACGTTGAGGTATACGATGCTAAATCGGAGCTCCGTCTGTTCAGATCTAAGCAGACACAGGCTGAAGCAATGAAGTTAAAGAAGATCCAGAAGGAGCTACAGGTTCTTGACGACTCTGTATCAAGCGACATTGGCATCCTTAGGAAACTGATTGAGGAAGCCAGTCTGGAGTACTCAACAGCTTGGTAATGATTTACTATTCTAACAGCATTTGTGTTTGGGTTTCTAGTGACTGACGTACTTAATACGGCAAATGCGTGCTCACCTGAACTTCATATCTGTATGTGTTTTCTTTAACATATAACTTAATACATTTTCAAACCAAAACTTTCTTTATGGCCTTGTGCATCGTCGCATGGTCAAACTGAAAAGGAAATGGACTGAAACGTTTCATGAATAATAAAGAATAGGCTTGTGTGTTATTGGGAAATAAAACTTCTATCAGGGTATTTTTCTGGGATTATGTCGATAACAATAATCATACCAGGGTAAGGTCCGACCCTGCTGTCTGATTGGCTGAGAGAACTTCTAGGAGCGCCATTACTGCAACATACACGTGTAACCTAGCAACGATGCCAGCCTTAAAAGCAAACTTATAATTGCACCTTACAATTACACTTTATAATTACAATAAACCACTGCAGAAATGAAAGGTATATCACTTAAAAAATATATATAAAATTTTATATATATATATATATATTATAAAACACGTATAAAAATTTTGTATTATCATTTGGAAGATGAAGCTATTAATGACAAGCCTGTTGCTTCCCATGAGCCAACGGTTTGTCATTTTATGGTTTTGGAAGTCACTGCTATAAATCAAACTTCTTGGGCTCTTAATGGATTCACAGCTCAACTGAAGGGCAATGAAACTGAAGTCAATGTTACTACCACCAACAAAAGTTTAATTAAACATTGTTTGATGGTGTTGAGGTTCATTCATCTGATAGCTCTTATCCCAGAGAAGCAGCTGATGCTCTGTCTCGCTCCCTTTACGTTTCTGACTGAGAATATTAACACTTATCGCTTCATCTTGGACATTTGTAATCACTGTTCAAGTAAAACGCGCTTCAGTCGGTAGAACAGTGTGTCTTGGTTAACAACCTTTTTTAAAAACCTAAACATTTAAAATATGAATAGATATATTTGTTTTAATGTCTGTATAATAAACAGGTAATGTGAAATTCTGATCCTCGACTGGTATGACTGAAAGCCATAATCTGATGATGTTTAAGAGGAATGTTGATAAACAAATCTTTTTTCCCCCGCGTTCTATCTTTAAATCTAACAATAAGCGGCAATAAGTGCTATAATCACCATAATACACCTCCTGTGTATTATTGCTTAATTAGATGATTTGACGGTGTATATTAGATTTACATTTACAGTATTTAGCAGACGCCCTTATCCAGAGCGACTTACAAAAGTGCTTTAAGACATCAGAAACATAATCCATTCTTAATAATGAGGAATCTTAACAAGAATACACTTCTGAAACTTGTAAAGGTTGTGTTTTTTTAAAGAGATAAGTTAAGAGACTTGATCTATATGAACATGGTCACCAGTGTCTATTTTATGGCAACTAAAACTATGGGTATGTAACAAGCCACTGCTGCTATGATTGACAGCGGGGTTCTGTTCCCACACAAATCCAGACAGGAAATTAATTTTGCCAGTTCATTCAAAAATGGGCAGTGCAAGCCATTTGTTGTTTGGTCACTTATAAGTCTATTAATGATGGTTGACATTGTCTTTTATATTATACAGGTTCTTGCTACAGCTTTTGACTCACAGTTGGGAGGAAAATACTTTGACGAGGCCCTTGTAAACCATTTCTGTGAGGAGTTTGGAAAGAAGTATAAGCTGGATGTGAAAACAAAGCCCCGAGCTCTGGTCCGTCTTTACCAGGAGTGTGAGAAGCTCAAGAAGCTCATGAGTGCCAACTCCTCTGATCTTCCCTTAAATATTGAATGCTTCATGAATGACATTGATGTTTCTGGACATCTCAACAGGTAATGCACAAACCCACCTGGGCAATGTTAGTATTCAATATGGATTATCTAAGATATAGTAAATGTCTAAATGTAAGTGATGATTAAAACCCAACAAAAAATGTTAACCAATAAAGACTTTTTGGTGTCCCAAATGGTGTCCCACAAGTAAAGGAGTTTAAAGTTACCAGTTAGCTCTGTTAAAACTACTAATTATCATACATGGTAAGCCTCAGTTTTAGCCTCAATGCTTAAAGTCATTGAGTAGTCTCAAAATGTAGGTTTAATTACCCAATAATGCCTATGGATAAGTCATGAATTATTTAATTTATCCAGTACATAGTAAAGTGCCTCAGCACAGAGGTCGCGTAATGTATACTGCTCGGAAATTGTTTTTCACATTTTTTCTGAACAATGTAGTTAACATGCTACTCCTTATCTGTTTGACTGAGACCAAAGTAATACCACAATGGTGCGTTAGCATCTTTCTTGTAAACAAACTTTTTTTTTTCCCCCTTGTTTCTCAGAATTCTTTGCCATTTACATTTACAGTATTTAGCAGACACCCATCAAGAGCGACTCACAAAAGAGCTTTAATACATCGGTGACATAATCTATTCCTAATAATCAGGAATCGAAATAAGAATACACCTCTGAAACATAAATCGTAAACATCGTGTGAGTACATCTGGTATAATCCTGAGGAAATACAATTATATACTAAAAATATTTTGCACTAAGCACAGACTGCAACAGTTGTGGAAAGCATACAGTTGGTTAGAATGGTAACGGTAACTCAGATAACAGGCCTTTACATCTGAGATACACAGAAGAAGCACTGAAGAAGAAGAATATCTGGAAGCGCTATAAACCAAAAGACAATGCCTGGTACCACTCGCGTCATCTTAGAACAGGCAACTTAGGCTACAGTTCGCAAAAGCTCAAAATAATTGGAAAGTGGAAGACTGGAGAAATGTTACCTGGTCTGTTGAGTGTCTTTTTTTATGTTTTTTTAAATGTTTTGTTGTTATTCGGATGGTCGGGTCAAAATTCGGTGCAAACAGCATGAAACAATGGATTAATCCTGCCTGGTATCAACATATTTGCAAGCCTCTAATGCTTAAAAATGGCAGGTTTGTATTTAGGGGCAAAACAAACAGTGATTTATTTTACATTTTTTTGCCCTTGCAGAGGTCAATTTGAAGAGATGTGCGCTGACGTCCTGGCCAGAGTCGAGCCCCCCTTGCGCAGAGTAATGGATCAAGCTAGTGAGTAGTAGGCGTTTATGTAACTATATGATTATCTAATCAGTTAAGACTTTGTTGTCTGATCCTATATTGTGTGTGTTTTGCTACAGACCTGAAGAATGAGGACATTTATGCTGTAGAAATAGTTGGAGGTGCTTCCAGAATACCAGCAATTAAGGAGCGAATCAGCAAGTTCTTCGGGAAGGAACTGAGCACAACCCTGAATGCAGATGAACCTGTGGCCAGAGGATGTGCCCTTCAGGTCTGGCTGCTTTCAGTATCCCGTGTTTTCTATTAAAGCTAATACATCTGTCATCATAACACTCCCAGGCAAAAAACATGAGGCAAACCATTTTAGATTTGTTTATTGTAGGCTTATTATAGTTAATAATAATATTTATGATTATATATAACATAACGTGT
>JAUZST010007732.1:0-13989 GCA_034779995.1 Parotocinclus haroldoi | reverse complement strand
ATAATCTTGTGAGTCGCTGAAATGGCCACTGACAGTGACGTCAAATAAGCCAAATTAACAAACAAACCACATCCCTAGTGTTCTTTTCCATACAGGTTCGGAGACCAGCAGTGAAACATGGTACTCATTGCCATCTTCTTTGTGGTGTAGTGTATTATCATGCTGGAAGTAGACATAAGAAGACATTGTGGCCAGGAAGAAGTGAGATGTGGTCAGCAGCAATACTCAAATAGACCTCAGCATTCAAACGAAAACTGACTGGTATTAATAGGCTCAAATAGTGCTAAAATACATTCTGCACATCACTGACTTGCCTCCACCAGTCTGGACTGTTGACACAAGACAGGATTTGAGCTAAACATGCCTAAATTGTGTGCAAACGGCTCAGCAAAAAGTCGTTTTTCCAAACGTCAGCTGCCTTGCTTTGGGGTGCCTGTGCCAACTGCAGGCTTTGCTCTTTGTTCTCAGCTGACAGAAGTGGAAGCCAGTGTGATGATCTTATATTGTAGCCCTGTCGCTTGAAGGTTTTGTGTATTGTGCTCTTTGAGATGCGTATTAGCGCAGCTCAATTTTTTCTGGCTGTTCTCCGTTGACCTCTCTCATCCATCTGCAACATAACCTGAAGTCAAATACAAATATATGGACTAAATATTACCTAATTCACTGCTCATATTACTGACCCAATTTTAGGGCTATGTGACATTGAAAAAATGACATTTGAATATTTGTTTTTGACAGTTAGGCCTATGTATTGGGATATTTAAAAAAAAAAGCAGGAATTCCAGGCTTTATATCTTGGCATATCTATACCTTCTTGGAGGTGATTTCTCTGTGTTTTGAGAGAGATAGAATCCAGATCTAGCTATGCACTCATACAGAGGCTTTGTGGTGTTGCTTTAAGCGCGTGTTTACCCTTGTGAACATAATATTCAGTGGTTAGAAAACCTAAATATACTTTAGCTTTGATGTACTGAGCATTGGGAGACTTTCTTCTGATGATTATTTGAGATATTGTTGCCCTTCCACCAGCTTGAGCCAGTCTGACCATTCTGTTTTGACCTCTGGCATCCACAAGGCTTTTCCACTCAGAGAACTGCCCTCACTAGATATGCTTTTAGATATTTTCTCCTTTCAGTCCACTCCTTATAAATTCGATATAGATGGCTATGCATGATAATTCCAACAGATCGGCAGTTCCTGGAGTGCCCAGCACCCCTGTCTAGCTCCAAAAACCATGTCATTCAAATTCACTTAAATCACCTTTCTTTCCCATCCTGATGCTTAGTTTGAATTTCAGTAGACCATTTTGACCATGCATACAAAAATAAATGCATTGGGCTGCTGCCATGTGATTGGCTGATTAGATTTTTTTCGTTTAAAAACAGTAGGTGTGTAGGTATACCTAATAGTTGCCACGGCCTTTTTACACTGTTCCAAACAGCATGAAGGATCTGGGCATCTATGCTTGAGAAAACTGCAACTTGACACCGGCAAATCAGTTTCCTCCCCCATAGTATTTCCTTTAAAGCCTCACCACAAATGGGCACGCATACAGAAACAACAAAATGATTGTTCAGCCTTCACACCTGCCAGGTTTGGTCGGATCAAAACCTGTATTATATGTAATGTAATGTAAATATACTGCTCACAGCAATTAGAGAATGTTTCATTTTATTATGCGATATGTTCATTTAATCCCTCTTATTTTGAGCAGTGTATATGTTCAGTGCCTTGGAATCTTTTTTTAAATAATTGCAGCTGAATGTAGTTATAATTTAAATCTTTCAGCGATGGGATAATTTGCTTTCCAAGTAAGAATCGTGTATTAAACAAACTAAATTATGTTAGTAGTTAAAAAAACAAGAATAAGAATCCTCTTAGTGTTTTGTTTCATGTCAGGAGGATTAACTGAAGCTTTGTCTCTAGTGGATTTGTTTGAAAATGGAAATGCTGCTTGTAGTTCCTGATGTCTGCTGGTTGACAGCAGCTTATTACAGGTGCAAATGTGTACTCAGTTCAGATAAAGTTTACTTCTCCTGTGGAGGGACACAGTGCATTAGCTTTTTGTGCCCTGGGAATTTACTGCCTATGTGTGAACAAGACTCCTTGGCTCCTTGCGCTGCATCAGTGAATGTTAGGAAAGTTGGTGTTTGGTAAATTTTAAAGTAAAAGAAAGTTCTGGAAGGTAGAGGTAAAGAGTTGGAATAATGATGTGTAGTGATCCACTGGAAACGGACAGCATGTTGTTATCTAAATGGCAAACTTTCTTTCAACCTAAAGTACCTCTTGAGTTAAGGACCTGAGCTGTGTGGCAACATTGCTATTAAGTTCTAGTTCAGTATTAAACCTTGTTGCCAAGTAAGTTTGTGAGTGAGTAGGCAAGACTGAATGGTTAAATGTGGCGCTACATGGTGAAAGATGGTAACGTTTGTAAACGCAACATAAATGTTCTTTTATTTATTAGTGTATTGTGTAGCTATTTAATTGATGGCTTTGTAAATCGAACTTCAGTAATGCAGTCCCTTAGGAGAAATGTTTTCCACCCCTGGTTTAATTATAGGCACGGAGAATATAACATCCTTTTGGATAGAAGTCTGCCGTCTCATGAGGTTATTATCCTTACTGTTAAACTACTTAATATTAAACCCATATGTTACTGTACTGTACCAGATTCGATCAGTTAGATGTTAGATGACGATAAATAAACGTGCTAAATAATAGTGCGACGCTTAACTTGATTCTTATCCTGTCAGAACAAGATCCGTTGTTACACCTCATATCTCCAAGTCCAGCACTTTTTTATTTTTATATATATATATCTGTGTGTGTGTATATATACATGTGTGTATATAAATAAAACATCAAATAAAAACTGATAATATTATTAAGCTAAATTTGAATTAGAGCCTCCTTCACTGCGTGTAATCTCTTTCAACAAAAAACCCAAATGGCTGGTTATCTTTGATGGTGACGCTGTAATTAGTAATGTTCCCGTACCTGATGTTTTAGAAATGAAGCACTGCAGTTCAGATTACTGTAGAATTGGGCTCATTTGATTGGCAGTGAGCAGCACCTAACTGAATTTAAATGAATTTATTGTGCATGCCAAACAACACACATAAGACATTAGATCGATATTGATATTTTAAAATAATTTAAGTAGAAAGTAATTGATGTTTTCAAATAAATGCCTGTTATTGAGGTATAATGTGTTGTTTTTTAAATCCTATAAGGTGCTCTTGGCAGCTGCAGTGTGCACCAAATCAGGAAAAGCCATAGTGTCACGGCAGTTCGTAGAGATGACGCGCACTCGCATTGAGGGTCTCCTGGCTGCCTTCCCTAAACTGATGGGGACAGGAAAGCAGCACACCTTTGTAGAAACAGACAGCGTGCGCTACGTCTATCAACCCATGGAGAAGCTCTACACGGTTCTTGTCACCACAAAGAACAGCAACATTCTGGAGGATTTGGAGACGTTGCGACTCTTCTCCCGTGTGGTAAGAAGTGATTTCACTTACAGATTCATTTCCAATTAATTTTTTATACAAGTACAGTTTTCTTCAATTGTTATCCTTATAAATAATGTTTGCAATTCATTACTTAAGCTATGGTGAAGCTACAGTGGAGTATTTTTTACATTTCAGAAATACAATAATGTTTTGTCGACTGTAAAATAGATGATGGTGAGAAATTTGAATCGTATGATTAATAAAATTTGTGCGCATAGTGTAACTTGCCTAATAATTCCTTGAGTATTGATTGAGTTTTGATATAGTGCAATTCTTCCAACTTTTTAATGTGTGTTGATGTTTTATTCCAGATTCCTGAGTATTGCCGTGTGCTGGAGGAAAGTGAAATCTCAGAACACTGCTTCGATCTCATCTTCGCGTTTGATGAAATCGTTGCACTGGGCTACAGGGAGAATGTCAATCTGGCCCAGATTCGTACCTTCACTGAAATGGACTCGCATGAGGAGAAGGTCTTCCGTGCAGTCAGAGAGGTGAGGCGGTTTAGTTATCTAAAAATAGCGCTGTCATTGGAACCTAATTATGAAAATGATCTTTCTCTCTTTCTTTCTTTTTCTTGCGCTCTCTTTCTCTCTTTTTCTCTCCTTCTCTCTTTCTCTCTCTTTCTCTCTTTTTCTCTCTCTCTCTTTCCACAAAACCAGACCCAAGAACGAGAAGCAAATGCAGAGATGAGGCGGAAAGCCAAAGAGCTGCAGCAAGCAAGACGAGATGCTGAGCGCTCAGGCAAGAAAGCACCGGGCTTTGGAGGTTTTGGGAGTTCAGGACTGAGCGGCGTCAGCCCAACCACCATCATTACAGACTCAGTGGGGGAACCAGAGAAGCCAAGACCTGCCCCTACACCAGTTAGGTATGTGTATATGTGAGGCTTGGTAATGATGTTTGCACCCTGTACAGAACAGCTGTGAAAATGTGGCATTATGATTAGGAAAGCCACTACCTCCATACTAAATGAGTTGTTAAAACTATTATTAAGATATTATTGTAGGGGGTGGCCTGTTGTAAGGGGACCTTTTGTGGGTAAATTTTGATCTGAAAACATTGGCAACGTTTGCGTCGTATGCAGTGCCACTGGGTGGTTCATTTTGTTAAAACGCCAACATTTTGACAGTCACAACAGTTTCGCAGGTGAGGTGGTCGGTTGAAGATGTGCTTAATTGGGGTGGCGGGGGGGGTGTTGTAGTTGTAGACGATACATATCACACTTACCCTTATTGCAGTGATGTAACTAAATCAAATCAAGGTTTATATGTTACATACATTGTATATCCAGTAGTGAAATAATTTTTATGACTGTTCAACCACAATATTAATAAAGAAAATTAACTTAAATTAATTGTGAAATAATTACTAACGATTTAATAAAAGGAATAAAAAATGTAGTAGCTTTACAGGTACATTATAAAGTGTCCAAAATATAAAGGCAGTATATACAAGGCAGTTGTACAAGAAACGATATGCTGTGTTATCTACAGGCCAAGTGGTTCCAGTAAGGCACTGAAGCTGGGTGCCAAGGGAAAAGAGATTGATAACTTTGTAGACAAACTGAAGTTGGAGGGTGAAAATATTGTCATCCCAAGCGCAGGAAAGAAGCCTTCAGACGCTTCTAAGGTTCTCCAACCTCCAGTGAACACAGAAAGGTACACTTTATAATCAAACAGCCATATGTCTTTAGTAATTATACATAAAGTCTCATCCTGAAAGTAATCAAGACTGTGGTTCAAATCTGAATTAGTGTACACCTGAAGATAGAGGAGAAAATCTCTCTGACCTGTGGACGTGATGGTGGACTCCAGAACATGGAAATCCTGGGAATCATTACACTGAGAGTCACAGAGGACAAAAATGGACGCATTCGCATGCACATTAACAATAATGACAAGAAAGGAGTGCAGCTGCAGGTGAGACGCTGTGATCGAAATGGTCTGACATGGTTTTTGTGAAGAAAAAAAACACTTGTAATAATGTTGCCGGTCTCTCTTTCAGACCCATCCTAATGTCGACAAGAAGCTGTTCACTTCAGAGAGCTTGATTGGGCTGAAGAACCCAGAGAAGTCTTTTCCCCTCAATAGTGATGTTGGTGTGTTGAAGTGGAGGCTACAGACCACAGACGAGTCCCTCATCCCTTTAACCAGTGAGTACCTATCAATGTAGGCTGTAATGTATATGTTACATATTAATGTAATATTTAGGTTTGATTTGGTATTATGCTGTATCATTTGTGCTATGCTTAAGTGGTTAGCACAGCTCTAGAGATCCCTGGTTCGATGCCGGCCTTGCACTCTGCCTGTGTGGAGTTTCCATGCCCTCTATGTGTCCTTTTTGGTTTACTCTGGGTACTCCAGTTTCCTCCTATTACATAATGTGTTGTTCAAAATTGACCCAGTATTGCTCCTGTAGCAAAATGTGATAAGAACTACAGTAACTACAGTGTTTGTTCAACTAAATATTCCTTTCTTTAAGGGCCAATGTACTGTATAATGGTAGTAATAATTACTGTGTGAGAGAGTGTTCTTTTCTGAGACTGTTATCATACAGTGCCATGCTCACTTCATTGCAACTCTAGTTTTAACGAAAGACTTTCAGTTTAAAGTTGACAAGCACATGTGTACTGTTTGTTTTGTCTGTAGTAAACTGCTGGCCTTCTGAAAGTGGTAGCAACTGCGATGTGAATATTGAGTATGAGCTCCAGGAAGACAGCCTTGAACTCAATGATGTAGTCATTACCATCCCAGTGCCGTAAGTAATTGATATAATATACATTCACCCATCACTTTTTTAGATAAACGCCCTTGTTTCTACACTTTGTAGTTCTACAGTTAAATACTATAGTCCATCTTTTTCTTTCCAACTTTAGTCCATAAATTTTGTCTTTATAAATGTGGTTAGGACCTCTACGGTCTGTAATTGTAGAACTACGAAGTGTTTCTTTATGCTAAGTGGAACTGGTATAAAGAGTGGGGAAACAAGGAGGTGTATCCTCCTTGTTATAGTGATGGGTGACTGTATCTAATTAGTCCATGGAATATCTAAGGTACTGTTAATTTAATTATGCATCCAAAATGTGCAGGTCAGGCGTGGGTGCCCCGGTTGTTGGAGACCTTGATGGTGAGTATCGGCATGACAGCAGAAAAAACATCCTTGAATGGAACCTGCCTCTCATCGATGAAAACAACAAGAGCGGAAGCCTGGAGTTCAGCATAGCCGGGAGACCTAACGACTTCTTTCCAGTCAATGTCTCGTTTGTATCCAAACGGAACTATTGCGACATTCAGGTGAGTTCAGGGCATCTAAGTTAAGCTATTAGAATAATGATGAAAAATGCATGAAGAACAAACCAACACTTTTTGTTACAGGTGGCCAAAGTGACAGAGGTACAAGGGGACTGCCCAGTGAAATTCTCAACCGAGACTTCCTTTGTGGTTGACAAGTACGAGATACTCTAAAGACTTCTCGTAAATTGTGTTGTAGCCTGGCTGCCTACCTTTAACAGTTTGGACCCAGTACACCAGACTGTTCAAATCCCAGGCATGGATGTGCAGTGCTGGTGTTAATTTACGTTTGTATGGCAAAGAAGATCTATATATTTATATAATATGAATCTAAAAAGTAAATGAACCATGTCAAACAGTTGGGTTCGGAGAGTTAAGGCCACTGAGAAATTCTGTCAAGGATATCATGGGTTTTGACCTTTAGCAGTCTTCATGACCCATGGAATAAATAATAGGAAGAACTAGACGTTTGACCTGCGTAATGTTTTTTGTTCTGTCACTTTAAAAGGCCGTGCATTGTCGTATATCCAAGAAATTGTGCTCCGAATGAAACCAGAAAGTAACTGAAGCAGGGTCTGTTATTGCTTTGTAAATACATTTTGCCTTTGGAAACTAGCACTTGTGTTCTCTAACAATGGGTGCAGCTTCTGACAATACAGATACCATGATTGGTGTTTGTGTAATACATATTCATTACAGGTCTCTTAATGAGGATACACATCTGGAGCACATATTTGGAACACAAACAAAGGAATTTAAACACAAACAAAGTAATTTAAACAATATTTAGTTTTGCTTGATTGAGCAGAATTTGGAATTATTATTGCATGTATTAAAACAGCAGCATTAACGGCAGTTCCTCGGGGCCTGGGTTTGAATCCCAGGTGAGGCTTGCAATGTGACGGGCTCTTGCCCGGGATGGACTGTGTTCAGAGTGTAATTCAGCGTTCACCCTGTGAAATTCCGGGTAAGGCTCCAGGCTCTACCTCATGAGCCGGACCAGTCTAAAACAGGAACCTACTCGCACATTCTGTTAAAGATACTAATTAAACACTATATGCATGGCTTCGCTATTAATACAAGGGATTTAAATAGCAGGGGATGCGATTAAAAGGGTAGCACACCTGTCATTATTGTACTATTGATGATGTACTAATGATCCCATTCCCCGGCATCATGGGGGTGGGTTGGGGGGCATGTGACAGAATGAGAACTTGAGAGAAAGAGCACTTAAAAATCCATGGTTTGCTTTTTGGTTATTGTCTACCACCAGTCCATTGCCGGGGACATGCACAAATACAAGCACTTGAACTGGGGCACTTTAGAGATGCTTAGTAATGTGCAAGTAATTCAGATGCACAAATTCAAAATTGTTTATGCAGAAATCTGACATGCTGGTCTCCATGGGTTTACTCCAGGTACTCTGGTCTCTGCCCACATTTCACAGATATGCATTAGGTTAACTGCCTGCTATAAATTGGCCCAACCTGAGTGTGTCTGACTAGTACCGATGCAGCCATGCTGCTAATACGACAGATAAAGAAAACTATAATCGAATGATATAATATTTATATTGTACTATGTGCTCTAAGATGCTGCCCATTTCGGTCAGCACGACTTTCTTCAAGTAGATTCATCCGTCTCGCTAGCCATGTTCTCCAGATGTGTATTCTCTTTAGAGGATCATCTTTGATTCCTCATCTGATCCCATTCAAGGAATGCATGCTTCCTAAAGTCATTTATTGGTCTGAACGGTAACTGCTGTATTAGGCACCAGCTTCTTATATAGGGCTCTCACAGTTAGTTTGAAATGGATCAGATGTTTCAACCTTAACCAGGTTTCAGTTTGTAAGGGTAAAAGTTTGTGCCCATATAGTAGTATTTTCAGGTATTGACCATGCTGTGCTGTGTTGATTGTATTGTATAGACTGGAGAACACTAATCATCATAGTAATGCAGGTGTAAGAGGGACCCTGCTTCTTTCCCTCCGGGTAGTTGCCATCTGAGCCGCAGTGCCAGTATCTGTTGCTAGACGTCACGTTTAGCAGTGTGTTAGTTCTGCCGTCTACAATCTAGAAAGGACAAAAAGACTTGTAATATTAAGTGCTCAGTGCTTGATTTCAGCCTTCGAAAATTGCAATTGAAGAATTGAAAATGTGTTTCAACGACTGTTCGAATTAAGTATTTTGTCATTTTAAATGATAAATCCTGTGTTTGTAGTAAATACGGAATTTTCTCAGCTGTGTTTAAGAATACCAACAGCATACAAATCGGCATGTGATACGTGGTGATTTTCTTGCGTGGTAAATATTTTCACACAGATATATTTTGTATTTTCCCCCCTTGTTAAACAGATCTTTTGGAGGGATTATTTTAATATGTAATGGGGAGATGATGATAACATTCCAGCTTATAATTACTGTTTTGATATTAAAGTTGAATATGAATGAAATATGAATGCAGTTTGTGTTTAATCAGTTGTTTATGGCACTGCTTTGTGTGTAATGTTGCATTTCTAGACATATACATATTTGTACTCGGGCATTTACATACACTACTGTTCTAAAGTCATTTAATTCTTTTAAGATTGTTATAATGACCTTGTATAATTGTTTCTCAGTCTTTTTCAGAACACAGTCAGAATACAGGAAATGTGTATGCAGTAATAAAAAGTTTAATGAAATATCAGCTATATACACCATGTAATGTATCCTCCCTTACACTTGAGCATTAGCAGCATCTGCCGCCTTAAGCGGGATGCCAGGTTAAACCTTCTACAGTACGAAGCTTTGTCTGGGATTGGCTGCCGGAAGGGTAGCAGCCAAGAAACCCCTTTTTGGGAAATGCAACAGGGTAAAAAGGCTAATATAAAGCTCAAAAATATTAGAATGCAGATCAGTGTAAAATAATATAATGTAGTCATTTATCCAAGTTTGAAATATGTGTCCAATTTTGAACAATGTTATGTATGGTCATTATGCAATTGCTAAAACGTCAAATCTAACGTCTTTTGCAATGTTCTGAGGCCACTAATGAAAATGCCTCTGTTTGCATTTTTATTGAATGTAGCACATAACTTTTCATTGTGTATCATGTATTCAGCGTAACAATACGAGTGATCTTTTAGAATGTAGTTGTATGCATAGTGTTCCAGTTGCTGTAATGACAGTGTGTACTCAAGCTGGTATGAGACGCCACAAATTTGTGCAAAATTAGATGATCCTTGTTATCTTTTACACAATATTCTAAAGAACATCTTTGTGATGTTACTAAATGCTGTATAACGGCAGTAAGAGCAGTAAAATATTTATTTGGTTCTTGTTACAAAACATCCATCCATAAAGGTTTGATTGACTTTACATTTAACACATTATCAGTTCTGTTATGTGAAACAGGACATTTGTCATGTAGTAGTTTAGCTACTTTTCACGTATTGTTTTATTTTAAACAAAGTTAAAGTATTGCATCATTTCGTACAGTAATGTACTGTACATCACAGGAATTCTTATGTTTGTGTCTTGTAAGTGTCATGAAACTTGAAAATTAATTGTTTTCTGTCTTCGATTTTCTGTTTGCAGGTGCCACAGGGCTTTGCTTGTACAAGTTTTCTGTCATTCAGATGTGAATTAGATGTATACTTTACTGGCAATTTGTGAAATTAGGCATTTTATAGAATGGGTAGGAAATCTACCCAAAATGGGACAGCACAGTATGAAACTCTTCATATTAAAAAAAAAACTTATATTAAAGCCTATTAATTACTATATAAGGCCTATGCATTCTATACAGTACCTAGGACAAATATATAGAGACTTAAAATAAGAAGTTTTATGCTTTGCTTAAAACGTCACGCCTGCTTTTTTTTCACATTACATTAGCTTTCTGTCATTCAGACATGAATTAGATGTGAGCTGTGACCTCGAATGTTAACGCAAATGGATCTAAATGGCGATGGTTATTTGTAAATGGTTAGTTAACCAACTATGACCTGGTAGCCATGCACCATCACCCTCGAATGTTATTAAAACGGTCTGTCACTTGCATCTGTCCTAAACCTAAATGCACTCAAAAAGTCTGTTTTAATACTCTCATTAAGATAAACACAGAGAGCTTATGTAGAAATAACTATATCTTAAACTTAAGCTAGGATTACTTAACATTAGATCACTTACAAACAAAGCAGCGATTGTAAATGATCACTGATAAACACTTACACACACGGTCGTGACAAAGATCTAGTTGTTAATGCTAAATCCCATTATAAGGCTAATTTATTTGAAATACTGTTTTTAATGTGACTGATCCATCGTTGTGAGTGTAAAACCATAATGTTTTCATCACTATTTATCATCCTCACAGCCCTAGGAATTTGTTAATTTTCTTTCCTGCTTAGTACTTTCAACAGATATTTTATAACAGATTCATTTTGAAAATGAGCAGAATCCACTTAAAATTGCTTTTGAGTCCGTTTTAGAATCCATGAGTATCACTCAGAAGTCGATGGAACTGACCCACCGCTGTAATCATGCTAAACGTTCTTCTGGAACTCGTAAAACTGCAACCTATTTCTCTACCATGATCCATGTCATTTAAAAGAGCTTGGTGGTGGACTTGTTTTAGGTGATGGAACAAGAAGATCCTGGTTTCAGTCTTCAAGCACTGCCATTACCCACGAGCAAAGGAATTACCCCACAACTGAATTGAATTGCTTTTTATTTTTAAGCTTTGTTATAAGAAATGTATTGCGTTTGTTTTATTTCCAATTATGTGACAGTTAAATTATAAGGACGCTCATATTTTAGGTTTGAAACGTTAGGACATTTACTACGATGTATAACCGTCGATGTGTGTTTTATCGAATTTGTACAGGAGTTAAAAGAAACGTAGCGCATGCAGACTGTGGCCATTGCTGCTTTAACGACGGCGCCTCAGAACACGTCATCTTCCGGGTTAGTACTGAAACGAGCACTCGTGTTCATAAGTTGTTCTCATACTGAGTTCTGGTCTGTGAGAGAAGAGCCGTAGAAATGATCTGTATTCTTCTAGTCGCAGGTCACGGTACTGTTTTAGAGGCGCAGATTAAGGTATAGAGTTGCCATGTTTTTAATCCGTAGCTGTTTTTGCGTTATGCATTTATTTGAAATTCCGCACTGTTACAATACTTTTGCAATCATAAACGTTACGTGATTAGAGGTCATGTATGATAAAACGCTATGACGAACAAAGTATCCTCCTCGACGGTCCAGTCCGATTCAGTGTTAAGTCTTTCTCCACCCATAGCAACCTAAATAAGTACTAATGTGGAGTTAAGACTTGTCCATGTTCTAAAATAAGTTATAACACGTTCTTAAGTAACGAGAAATCTGAAAGGTCTCAAACTGTTAATTCACGTTTCATCTAATTTACTCATGTTTTAGCATTTATTAACACAAACCAGAATTTATTTCACAGTGTAGGTTGTTTGAATTAGAATCGAAACAAATCCTGTACTGACAGGGGGTGTCCAAACTACAGCACCTCATATTTAAATAACAGCCCGTCACAGTCCGATTAATCAATGAAGCAAATCACAGTCTGATCAACTTCCGTCCGCGTATCCATTTTTAACCAGCTCTAAATGGACGTAAATGTATGTACCTTTTTTTAAAAATTGTAAGTAATACTCCGTATTACTCCCACTACCTGTATAGTCCTCTCAAACTCATCCAATCATTCATTATCTTCTGCTTAATCCAAACGGGGTCACGAGCCCACCCGGCAACTCTGGGCGCAAGGGCAGGAACAACCCTAGACGGAGCGCCAGTTCATTGTAGGTCACACACACACACACACACACACACAGTCGCACAAGTGCTACTTTAGAGACACCAGTTAACCTAACAGGCATTTCTTTGGACCGTGGGAGGAAACCGGAGTACCCGGAGTAAACCCACGCAGACATGGGGAGGAAATGCAGACTCCACACAGAAAAGACACAGGCCGGTCCACCCTGGGATTGAAACCAGGCCCTTCTTTTTGTAAGGCAGCGGTGCTACCCATTAAGCCACCGTGCTGCCCTCCTCTCAAACCCATAACTGAATAAACCGGTTCATATTCACTTACGTCCGCGTTTCATCTGACTGATCTTCCGTGTTGTTTGTAATACTGTATATCAATTTTAGCCTCGGTCAATCAAAAGGATCAGGTCCATCATATCATCCTCTTTAAGTGGTACTGATTTCCTCTAGACAGGTTCGTAGCAGTACTTTCTATTATTATAATTGCTTAAATGAAAAATTCTTTGGGCTTTGCGTAGATGGTAGCTTTTTAAGTCTGAAGCATTTGAGTCATTCTGCTGAAAATGAAACTTTTCCTATATTTTTTCAACACTGAATTTACTGACACATTGTTTTATTGGTAATTAGGTAATGGCGTGGCTCTCCTAATTAGTGTTGCTAATTAGTGTTGTAGCAGGACTAAGTTGTCAGCACAGAATTAGCAAATACATCAAAAGGACACATTCTAACGATTTACCAAAAATCTATATTCTTATTTTTACAATAAACAAATAACTTCTAAAAATACTTTAGGTAACAGGATTGTAAATTGAACTTGACCTGTTCAGTCATAGATGAGCTACTGACTCCCAGTATCATCCAGTATATAGGAAATAAGTAAGAGAGAACTTACTTTTGTTTCCCATGATCTTCAGCAAATCTACACTGCTCATAAAAATTAGGGGATACTTCCAAATGAAATATCCCATAATGAAATTTGCCCCAAGTTTCCTAAACAGTGTAGATGATACATAATTTTCAGAAATGGCAATGTGTTAGGATAACAGGCCTGAGTGAAAACCTGGGGACATGACTAATGGGAATTTTAAAGTGAAATTTGGATGTCTTCTGAAAAAAAGGCCATATATGGGTATAATTCATTCAAAACTGTAATGTTGGTGACTAGAAACAACTAACAAATACAGTCAAAGCCGGTTAATTAGACCAGCGGATAATGGGGCCAGCCGCTTATTCGGACCGAATCCTAAAGTACCGAAACAAATCCTATTATATACGTGTAATTTCATTCGCTTATTTGGACCAAAATTCTGTTTAATTGGACCAAAGAACGTGAGAAGCGAATAAGAAAAAGAAGCCACAAGTCGCCACTTAGAGCGGATGCAATGCGGATCAGCGAGATATGGGAGGATTTTTGGG
>JAUZST010007731.1:0-13991 GCA_034779995.1 Parotocinclus haroldoi | reverse complement strand
AATATAATATAATATAATATAATATAATATAATATAATATAATATAATATAATATAATATAATATAATATAATATCACAATGCTCGTATGGACTGATTTTTAAAGAAATAAAGAAAACTGGTCTAAATTACGAAACTACAACGATATTTTACCACTGACTTAACTGTTCGTTTCTAATTGGTATATCCAAATTGATCGAACACAAATAAAGACATACAGATAAAACTACAAAACTATAGTCATATGAAGTAAAAGAGAATCTACTATTGCTGGAATAGTGTAATAATAAAAGGAACACCTACAGAAATGTTATATTGTATAGCTATAGGTTAATCTCTGTTTAGTCTTTTAGAACTACATAGTAATTGTAGTTTAGTTTTACAAGTTTTTTTCTTTATATTGAATATCACATTTTATTTAATCCTGACTGACATGATCGTATTTAAGAAAAAATGTCTTGATAATTAATGATCGAAAATGTGTACAACCAGTACAACCAATCTACTTGGATGATTTGATTTGATGAGGTTTTTTTTTTTTTAGATTTGAGAATTTAAAATCATGGAATCATATCTAGGCTATACGTAGCAGTGAAATTGTGTGAATACTATATGAATTAGGTAAACTCGGTATATTTAGTATTGGTAATGAGAAATTGGAAATAAAGAAAAACGACAAAGGATGTAGTTTAGATTGTTCGTGTTATCGTTATCAAAACAAACACAAAAATGCATCGGCAGTATTTGTTGTCGAAAGTAGTTTGTGTGGTCTTAATTAAAAAAAGATATTATAAGGCATTAAACAGGATATATATCCACCACACATTGCCTGGTTAAGTGAAATTCCCATACGGTTAATACGGTTGAAACAATACGTGGATATCGCGGTGGAGAGTGAGAAAAGTGAACTTTCTTTACCATTGTAAAATAAGAGAGAGAACGAGAGAGAAAGAAACTGAGAAACTGAACTCATGAGGATGGGCGGGGCTTTGAGCGCTCCTCGCTCTGTCAATCAGCTGCTGCGCCCCGGACTCGCTGTTCTTGGCTTGCGCATCTCATTTGCATCTAATTAGTCCCCGCTGAGCAGGCCTTTAGTTCATCCGCGGCGTCCTCCGCTGTGATCCCACATATTCAGCGCCCTCCTCGCCCTACCTGCCGTGCACGAATAACCAAAAGAGGGGAGAAGAAAGGGAAAGGGAGGGTGCGTCAAAAGGGCAACACTTTACCCAGTGCAAAAACAAAAGAGCCAGAGAGAGTGGTAAAAAAGTCTGTTTGCGCCCGCTCGCTGCTCCCCTGGAACCAGGCACCATTTTGTTCTTAAGCAGCCTCCTGTCATGGAGAATACCTCAGCAGGTCAGTGGTCAAAGTTGAGTTGGAGGTCAGAAGTTACCCAGCATGGGACTCCACATAGCTCCAAAGCTGGAGGCGGTTTTGGTGATGTAGCCTCTGTATGTTTTGGTGTGTTAAGTGGCAAAGTTGTTATTTTAAATTTTTACAGTTTAGGTAAGACAATGAGGAGGTTAACAGCAAGGAGGTGATAGAAATCCCCACAGACGCACACATTTGCACAATCCTGCGCTAGTAGCTTCACATCAAACAATAAACAGTCCATTTAAACCCAAAAGCTAAGATGATTTTGGTTGGAGTGCTGGAATTACAAGAAGGAGGGGTTATTTAAAGCATGGTGACCCCTGACCAAAACCTGGTTCACTGGAGTGATGGATACAAATTTTAATGGCCCATAAAACACAGTAATTTACACAGAACAGTGTGTGTGTGTGTGTGCGTGAGTGCATTTTTCCTAGCGATGCTTCTTTTGTGTGGAGAGTAAAAAGGCATTTGCTAAGGCTTATGCTGTAGCTCCGTGAGGGCCAGGAGAGAAAAGCGAGAAGCATGAAGGCAGCCGCTTGGATGGTGAGGTTTTGCATAAATACTTGCATGTATAGACACTGTAAAAAGTTCTCCTGCTCTGTCTTTCACATGCAAAGTGCATAGTAATCTGCCCTGTGTGAATAGAAAGGGCGTTTAGGGAAAAAAAAAGTCCGACGTTGTCTCTTGATTAAAAACCCTCTCAGCTATATTCTTGTTTCCTCCACCCATGACATGGGCCATTTGCTCAAGTGAAAATGGCCCTGGTGTTGATTCACTCACCAGTTACGCTGGCCTGAGGGCTAGATAAATAAACAGGCATCTGTTGTTTTATTTAATGCTCACTTCATCTCATCATTCTCTCACATGGTGGGCTGGGGGTCACAGGGCTTCGGGAGACGAGTCTCTTCAGCAGAATATCCACACACTCTGTCATTCAGACTAAGAGAGGTGTAAGCTGGCATTAAGCTGGATTCTGCCACACAATTGCTTTTGTTAGAGAGTGTGTTCTTTAGGGGATTACTGATCCACAGTTAACACCATATCCGACTCTAGAAATATTGTTCAACTATACTATAACTATAATTTGACAGATTTCTAAAACACTGCTCACAAAAATTAGGGTATATTTAATTAGGTGATATTTAATTTTGAAATATCCCCTAAAAGTTTGTGAGCAGTATAAATAAAAGAGAAGACACTGCTTTGTTAACATTAAAACTGATTTTCTTATGTGAGTCTGCATGTGGATGTATCAACAAGTCCCTTTTCTTGAACCACGGCTGCCATGATTGGGTCATGGGACTGTAAATATACAAGCAATGACCCAAAGTGATAAATCTTTCTGAGCAGAGCCTGCTGTCCCAACACACTGCCATTACAACACAACAAAACACACACTCCCTCAGACCACATATCTCGGTCTTTATTTAAACAATGTTTTACTTGTCCTCTTTTAACAGAGAAATCAGTCATGCCTGGAATGACACATGATATTGAAAACACCACCAGTCTCTGGTTTCTCTGGATTTCCGATAAACTAGGAGATGTTGAGTTACATTGCTGTCCGTCATAGATTATAAGTTTTAGTGTTTAACTGCTTTTGTAAGGTGGGAAATTTATTGCACTGTAGTCATAAGCCACATTTTTCCATTGAATGTTTAAGAAAGCAAGAATTTTGTGCTTTTTTAGGGTTATTTGTCTAGTACAGTCTTCAGCTGTGGACTGCAATGATGGATATAAATACTTAATTCATAAGGTGTATTAATTCTGGTCTAATTGCTGACTTTAATTTAAAATACACTGCTCACAACATTAGGGGATATTTCATTTCAATTTCCGGTTCCGGGTCACTGCTCGTATGGTTGACCACCCGGCTCGCAGAGCAATTTTTCCTTTTTTCTCCTTCCTTTTTGTGTTAGTTTTTCCAGCTTTTACTTTATATTTATTTTCATTTATTCTCATTTACATCTCTGTCATTGTTGCTCTGTGTGCTTTCAATTGCCCATTGGGGATGAATAAAGTTTTCTGAATCTGAATATGAATCTGAATTCATGGAATTAGGGAATATCCCTATTTTTTCAGTATATATCAATGCAGAAAAATAGGTACTATTTGAAAGTAAAAGAACTATGAATTTCAAGAACTATCTTATATTTAATTTACTGTAAACGTTACAAAAACTATACAGTCATTGCAACAATTGTGCTTTAATTCACTTTTGATTTTATTGTTACCTTTAGGAATGGATGCATTTTTCATTTCACATGACTTCAATGTTTTAGTTAGTTCTTTTTAGCTTGACAGAAAAAATTGTATTCAGATCCATATATCTATATCTATCTATCTATCTATCTATCTATCTATCTATCTATCTATCTATCTATCTTTATATATATATATAAAGTTAAATATCTGTATATGCTATTAACAGTCAAAACATGATTAAAGTATTAAAAATTAGTAAAGTATAAAAAATATTTGAAAAAGCTTTTTTAAGTTTTTATTCTGTCTTCAGTAAATGACATCGCTTGACTGTGCTTCAAGCAGTTATGTTTAAGCAGAAACAAAAGAATATTATGTAAAATTTGTATTTATTTATTTTCATGCATTTCTACCACAGGCAAAAAGTATATGTTGGTGTATCAGATTTCTCATATTCTCATTTCTCATTAAAATATACAAGTATATCATACATCTAAGCTTTTGTGGGTAGTTTAAAAACATAAAATGAAAAATTGCTTGGTTACAACATTTTAATACAGTAGGGAAACTGTATGCATTAAAATATGTATTAGAAAAGGAAAGAAGCATTAGATACACTGCTGATTTTCCAAGTTTTCCCACATGGAGAGGTCTGTAATTTGTATCAACGGTACATTGCAACTGTGAGAGACAGAATTTTTAAAAATCACATTGTATGATTTTTAAGTAATTGTATTTTAGAATTTGTATTTGTATATTTTTTTGCATCAAGTAGATATTTAAAACAACAGAAAACCTTTGTTTGTAATGACAGATGTTTCCTGTAGTCCTACACCATGATTTTGTCCCACTCCTCCTCTTCTCCAGATCTTTCAAGTTTCGGGGCTATCACTGAGCAACATTAAGTTTCAGCTTTCTCCAAAGACTTTCAATTGGGTTCAGGTCTGGAGACTGGCTAGGTCACTCCAGGACCTTACGGAGCTACTCCTTAGTTGCTCTTTTAGTGTGTTTCGGGTGATTGTCATTTTGGAAGACCCAGCCATGACCCATTTCCAATGTTCTTATTGAGAGAAGGAGGTTCTTGGCCAAAATCTTGCAATACATGACTCCAATCATCCTTCCTTCAATTTGGTGCAGTTGTCCTGTCCCCTTTGCAGAAAGCCCTCACAAATTATGTTTCCACCCCCATGCTTCGCGGTTGGGATGCTGTTCTTGGGGCTGTACTCACCCTTCTTCTTCCTCCAAACACGGCTAGTGGAGTTCATAACAAAAAGCTCAATTTTGGTCTTATCTGACCACATGACCTTCTCCCATGCCTCCTCTGGATCATCCAGATGGTCATTGGTGAACTTCAAATGGGCCTGGACATTTGCTGGCGTGAGCAGATGCCCTGCAGGATTTTAATCTATGACTGCATAATGTGTCATCTTTGAGACTGTGGTTCCATCTCTGTTCTGGTCACTGAACAGGTCTTCTCATGTAGGTCTGAGCTGATTAATAAAGATTCTCAGAATCATCCTTTCTCTACGAGGTGAGATCTTGCATTGAGCCTCAATCCAAGGGAGACTGACAGACATCTTGTGTTTCTTCCATTCTCTAGTAATTTTTAATCACCAAGTTGTTGCCTATTGTCCTGTAGCCCATCCCATCTTTGTGAAGGTCTACAATTTAGATTCATTGACAAATTTGATGTCTGTGGCCTTAGGCATGGTGGAGAGGTTTGAGTGTGATTGATTGAATGTCTAGACAGGTGTCTTTTATACAAGTAATGAGTTCAAACCGATTCAATTAATACAGGTACGTACAATGTGATTTTCTTGATTTTTTTAGATTCTGTACTCACAGTTGAAGTGTACCAACAAACATTAACTGCAGACCGCTACATTTTTTGTAAGTAAGATAATTTTCCCTTCTGTGCTTAGTCCCTCGAAACCTTAACTTATTTGCTAAGGTGCATTTTCTGCAAAAAGGCTGCTTTGACAGATTGCTGCTTTGACACACTGTTCATGATTGCTTGAAACAAAATTCTGGTGTAAGTTCTGAGAGAACTACTGTTGTTGGGAATGAAACAGAAACCCCACTGCCCCCTACAGAATTACAACCATTAATACATGTTGAATAATACACAATTAATACACATTGATTATAGACACACGATAAAAACATGTATGTCACTAGCAATTTAAATGGATAAAATTTAAATTGTTTACACTTGTGGTATTCAAACCAGTCTCAAGGGATCTGTTGGGGGGAGGGATTTTGCTGGTAAACACATGTAGACACATTTAATAACCCCGTGCAGGTTTTTTTTTGTCTGGATAAAGGGAACTAGAGCAGTTAAAAATGAAATGAATGCCCTCTTTGAAACTGCTTCATGAACATGCTTTATTTGATTCAGATGTAGTTGTTAATTTTAATTACTTTTGCACCTGCATATTTTAATATTAATTAACCTTGTTAAGTACAATCATTAGAAGCATTAGCAGATATTATTGGTTTCAGTGTCCCTGGCTTCATATCAGAGTTCAAAGGATTACATGTAATTGTAGATTTTCATTTTCATTTTTTTCCAGAGGACCCGGTGTCATGTTTGGAGTTCAAGTCTGCTTCTATCCAAGAGACAGAAGGTATGCGCATCCAGCACTGCAGCCATTGTCTGCTCAGCAAAATATAACAGCAGCAAGTAGATCACTTTTCCCCCTGTGCACCTCCTCTGCCTGTCCTGAATCTGATCCCACAAAATGCTTCCTACCAATTCATGTAGGAGGCTTCTGTAATTTACTGCTGCCTCGTACTGTATACTGCAAATCCTTCTGTTCTCATTTCTAGAAGCATAACTAAAGTCAGCATATTCTGAAATGATAGTCAGTGAATATTTACAACAGTTGCATATTATGCTTCTGTAATTTGCAGTTGCTCCCCATGTTGCATCTCATTTATTTAGCTGTATGATACTAATGAAACCTACATATGTACATATAGACATATATTCTGACATTACAGTCAGTGCTAGGTGGGAAACTTCCTAATTTGCAAATTCTGATAGTGTATTCAAGAAATCCAAAACAGTTTTAAATTGTCACATGAATTACTGTTTTTAGATTTATGACTTTGTAAAAAGCAAAAATCCCTAGATTTAAATTCATAGATATGCAATTCATATAAATGTGATAAAGTTTACACACATGTATGTTACTTTACTCTATTATTTTCTATTACCAAATGCCTTGTTATGGTTACTTAAATAAATTCATAGTATGTATATTTGATGTCTGTGATTCAACATAGTACATGCATGTTTCAATACTATCTACAGCCTTATGTATGTAGAATGTATGTATGCATGCTATTGTGTGTTGTTGAGCAGAACTGCCTATAGAATAAACTGTGCTGCTTGTGTGTGACAAGGTTAGGAGACATTTTCTCAGGCTGGGACGTAAGCCTGCTGTCTGCTCTGAGAGCTGGAACGGGAGCTGTTTCCGCAGAGGAAAATATCAGCAACGGTCACAACACACCACAGTGGCGCCCCATGACAGCCCATACATCCGTATGTGGCAACACTCCACACACATACAGCACAATGCTACGCTCCAATAATTACCCTCAACTTCACCGCCTACCCAGTCACATGAAGCTGTGATAGATGACAAGTCAAGCAACCATCAATGCATTATGAAAAACCCTGCATCTGTTCTGTATATAAGATATTGTAAAAGTACTGCATTTGCATGGCTGTATATTTGTGTATGTTTTAAAAATGGTTAGAAATTGAGACATAAAAACATCAAGATGCCATTGAAACCTAAATGCTTTCAGTTATTTCACATAACTTTGTCCATTATCATGTGATAACATATTATAAATATTATAAAAATGCTAGATTACTAACACTAATGAATATTATTACAAATATGTGTTAATGAAAAGCATTTAAAACATAGTGGTATGACGGGTATTAGGAAGTTTGTGGGATCAATAAGCATTATGCCAGTCCTATCATGTTATGATGCACAACAAAAAAAAGAAGATAAAGGATAAGGTCAAGGGGTTGTTCCCTCTCACCAGGAACAATAAGGTAAGGTTGTATTACAAATTAAATTATTAAATTATAGACTGTATAATTATAATTATAAATATTAAATTAGGGAAAAATGCAGAATTTTTTTTATTAATTTCCACACTCCCAAAAACCTATCAGTGATTGTAGGCTGAAGAACTACGGGTTTAGTGGAGTGGGTTGGTACCGTTTCACTGATGGAGATGCATAGCAAAGAATAGAATCCTTATTGTCATTATATCAAAGGTAGGACAAAATTGTATGAGCCATTACAAGTGACCTTCAACCCTGATGAGATCCTGGGGTGAAATTGTGAGTCTGGTTTCTCTTTCTCTTTGTGAAAGGTAAGAAAATAAGAAGGGAAAAAGGAGAAAGAGTTTTTTAATGACCCATCTTTCATACTCATTCTCATAGCCCCTCATAGCTCCAGGGGTTTCCTGTGGCTATGCAGATGAGAGTCAAGGCTTTAAAAAATGAATTTTAACCACTTTGGGACACTTCAATTACCAAACTATTACCCAATGCGAATCTGACTTGTTTCAGAAAAGACAAAGTAGCGTCAGTGAAGCCATGTTCACTCATGCATGTTCACATACATGCATACATATACACGTACGCCTCCATTCTCGACTGAGTGACATACTCTCCAGAATTCAGTGGGTCAGTGTGACAGTTTAACACTACACTGCTACATGGAGTTACTTACCATGTGATTATGTGTTTCAATATCAGGGTGACAATAATGACCTGTGTTGGTGATTAAACCATGTGTTAATGGTCTCTTTCAAAGACCATAATTAGCGTAAAGTCAACAGGGCACATTTTAAACAGGAAAGATGAATAACAAATAATCATGTTCTAATTTTTGTAATTTCCATATTAGAAATATTAAAAACCAAACCAGTACATGACATACTGATTAATATAGTCTTTAAGTAATGCTATGTTTAACTGCCATTGCATCTAGACCCTCTATAACAACTGCACATGATTCATAGAAATATCTATAATTGTACATGTTTTGTGATCTTTCTGGTCTTTTATAATGCCCCCGTGTTATTAAGCTAAGCCCAGCTTGACTTGTGATAGATCTTAAAAAACTAACCTCCTTAAAGACATGATACTATACATAATGATTCCAAGTCTGTGATTTTTACAACTGGGAATTTTATACATAGCAAATTTACAAATATCTAAGCCAAAATAACTGAGCAAGCATAGGGCAACAGGGAGGGGAAAGCCCCTAAACATTCTACGGAAGAACAGAGACTCAAACAAGGACCCATCCTCTTTGGACAGCCTAAAAGTTATATGTCAAAATTAAACTATGTTACCTAATTAATAAGCTTATATTAAATCCACAGAAGATAAATATAAAAAGTAAATATAATCCGATAAAAATATTTTATAAGTAAATCAAATATAATAACTATACTATAATATATTATACAATACAATAATGTAAGGATAATGCAATATTATTAACTGTATAAAATACAATTGATGGTTAATGATAAATATATAATAATACAATCAATATTCTGAATGTATATGCTGTAGTCATTATTAGGTTCACAACTACTAATCTTCATTATGAGTGCATCATGAAACCAGGGCACCCAAATTCTTCTTATAAACCCTGCCAACAGAAAAAAAACCTAAAACAAATGCTCATCATACATGCGGCTTTGATATTGGCAAGGCGGATCTGGGCTAATATTCAAATGTAAATATTAAACAAGACGAATCAGAGCCCCACGCAAAGGCCTTTTGTTCAGAGGCACTGGGAAAGCAGTCACCCTGCAACAATGGGCGGAATTAGCATGCAGCAGCCCCGGAGCGCTATGCTGCCTCGTAGTGACAAATGCTCCCCTCCTGCTGCGAGGGTCACCGCCAAAGATCCGTCTCGCAGACTGGCAGCCTGGCATACTGTTATCAAGAACGCTTAGAAAGCTGCAACTTAAACTTAAATCTCGCTGGCTGGTTTGTTATTCATTTTACATTAGTCTGTGATATTTGATTTGTGTCTGTGTGTTTTTACTGTAGTTACAGAGTTTCTGGACTGCATGTTTTCTTGAAAATAAAATATATTCAAACCCAGGTATCTGAACTTTTGGCATCCTTTTATATCCCTCACTGTGAGACAGGAGAGGAGACTTTCTTATTTTTATTCACAGTTGCGCAACAAATCCCCTGGGTGGAGAACATGATTTGAAGCAACATCCACAGAATGACAGACAGACTGTAACACTGATGAGGAATAAGAGACAAATGCAGCGGCATGAAAACAGACCGATTTATTAAACAAACGCAGACAAAAATCAGAGTCATACAATCCAGGTCGTAACACGGAATAATTAAACTAGAAGGGAGAGACGAAAAAGTGAGGTCAAGAAACTGAATCCGCTCAATACCAGGTAGCAATGCGATAATCAAGATACAGTTAGAAATGAGGTAAGAAATTAGGTGACTTAGTGGTGAGGGAAAGGTGAAGGAGCCAATTAAGAGACAGAAGATGAGCACCAGGTGTGGGAAATTAAAACAATGGTGAAAGTGAGTAAGGGAGCAGTTGGGTGTGGTCAAATGAGCAGTCTCTGGGTGTGACAGTAATCCCCCAAAGTGCCCGTGTTGGTCGAGGGAGGGGACGCAAAAGAGCCACATGAATTTTCCTAGCTCCTGGTTCAGGACTGGGATGATGTCCTGAGGTGAGGTTGATGGCTACCCCCAGCTTCTGGAGAAATGTTGATCCGCTGGCTGACGTGAAACAAGGACCTCTGTCAGTGTGAATGGCCTCTGGGATCCTAAACTGCATGAATACGGAGCGAAAGAGTGCCTCAAATGCTGTGGGCAGCTTGGAGAAGGGTAGGAACTTTACAGCTCTGGAGAAGTGACCCAGGATGGTGAGGACTAGCATTGTGACATGAGGAGATTAGTGAGGAAGTCCAGAGCCAGGTGAGACCAAGGCCGTTGGGGAACCAGGAAAGAGATGAGACAACCCGCTGGGAGGGTGCAAGGAGTCTTGCTTTGGGCACAGGTTGGACAAGAAGCCACAAAATTGTGAATGTCCATGTCCAGTTCCTGCTCAAAGTCCCAGTGAATAGCTCCAAGGAAACATAAGGTGGGCAGGATGGGTTCTAGGAGCTCTGGGGCTTTCAATGAGGGTTCGAGGCTTTGGGTATTCACCTTGCTGTTCTTTGATCCAGGGTGGTAGGAGATGGAGAAATTAATATGCACAAAGAAGAGCGATCAGCATGAGACACTTTGCCGACCGCAGGTACTACAGATTCTTGTGGTCAGTTAGAACTGTAACAGGGTGTTGGGCTCCCTCCAACCAATGCCTTCACTCTTCTAGAGATAGCTTGATGGCAAGGAGTGCTGGCAAGTTGTTGTGTGAGCTTGTGAGAGAGGAAGGCGATAGGGTGTAGCCTGGGAGGCTTCCCAGATGCTGAGAAAGCACAGCCTCTACCCCCACAGAGGAGGCCTCCACATCCACGATGAAAGGCCGCCCCGTGTCTGGATGCATCAGCACTGGGTCTTGAGTGAATGCTGTCTTTAGGCCCCTGAAGGTAGCCTCACAGTCTGGAGACCAGCGAAGGCAATAAGGCTTGCCTTAAAAAGCAGAAAGCAGAGCTTAGAGTGGGTGCTGGTGAATGAAGGTTTTTAATAGTGTGTGGTGTAGGCCACAATAGGACAGCAGTGACTTTGTCATTGTTCATGGCAATACCCAGGGGGGAGATGACATTACCCAGGTAGTTCACTCACTGAATGTGAAACTCTTCTCTGCCTTAACCCAGAGATGATAGTCCAGGAGTCTCTGTAGAACCAGCCATACTTGGGAAACATGAGTCTCGAGATCAGGATGATCAGGATGAGATGAGGATGTCGGCCAAGTATGCCACAACAAAACAAACTTGCATGTCCCGAGGGGACACTGTTGAGGAAATACTAATACGATATTGGCCAGGCCAAAGGGCATCACCAGGGACTCGTAGTAGCCCGAGCTGGTGCTGAAGTCGGTCTTCCACTAGTACCCTTCCTCTATGCTGGATGGAAGGAAGGTGCAAACAGTGCCAGAAAAAGGAGTGAGACCAGTAGATGAGCTCCCTTGTTGACAGGTTGACTTGCTGGGTCATGGAGATCCAGGGGAGGTCCAGGATAACCAGGCAGGTGAGCGAGTCCAGAGGGAGAAAGGAGATGGTCTTCTCTTGGATGAAGCTGACAGACATAGACAGTGTAGCAGTTACTCAGTTAAGAATGCCTTATCCTATGCACTGTACATCTGCACCAGTGGTACGGCGCCCCGTGAAGAGGTGAGTGCATGGGATCTTCCAGGTGGTGACAACGTGGTTGGGATCAGTGCTATAAAAGAGAGCTCCTCGTGAGCTAGCCAGTACCACATGAGGTGGACTCACCTGGGCTGCGGTTTCTGGAGGACTGTGGTGGTGTTTGATGTCAGTGTCTGGTCACACTTAGGACGAAGGTGTTGGTTACAGCCACAGTAGCAACAGAAACCTAGGTTGAAACAGCATTTTCTCGGGTCCCATGTGTTCTGGCCAAAGTGCCAGGACAACCATGGGAAGGTGTCTGGTGCAAGACCAGGACTTGCAGGGCATAGTCGGCACCCAGAGCACAAGTTTGTCCACAGTGGGTAGGACCTGATGCACAGCTTGCAATACCTCAGCCAGCTGGCCGCAAAGCTTTGTCAGCTGTTCTTGAAAACAGATCGGCACTTACTAAACAAATGGTAAACAAAAATCAGAGTCAAACAGTCCAGGTCATAACACGAAATATATAAAAAACAAGTGAGAAGAGATAGACAAAAAAAAGGTCGGGAACAGAAAAAGATCCATACCAGGTAGCAATGCAATAATCAAGTGACTTAGCAGTGAGGGAAAGGTGAAGGAGCCTATAAATAGTGCTGGAGAAGATGAGCACAAGGAGTAGGGAATTAGTTAAATGGTGGAAGTGAGCAAGGGAGCGGATGGGTGTGGCCTGCCAAGCAGTCTGCGGGTGTGACACACGCACACACACACACACACACACACACACACACACACACACACACACACACACACACACACACACACACACACACACTATAGTGTCACTATATTAGTGTACTAATTGATACTACACCAACACCTAAACCTAACCCTAAAACTAACCTCAGTAAACTAAAACAAATCAGCATTCATAATAAAACATTATGAATGAAGCATGTATGAATTGATGATTACTCACTCAAATACTGCTTGAATTAATTATTAACATTTTATAGTTAAATGTATAGTGAAGTGTTAACAAGAATAATAAATATTAGTTAAAATGATTAAAAACACAAGTTGTTGTAAAACAGCATAATAGGGCATCAGCATAATGTTCACACAAACTTTTTAAAAATTATGATACTTCTGTCTTTGATTATCTATTACACACCCTAGGACAGACAAACAAACAAGTTTTTATAGCAGAGGACTATCTTAAAATACATAAGCTCAGATTAACAGGAAATTCCAAGCACATAGCTTAAATACAGTAGACTGACAAATGCAAACCAAGAGTTCTTAAAGGTTGAGTGACAGAATACAAACCAGGGCTGCATTTTGAAGGTGATCAAGGGCTGGAATGGTGCTACACTGATTTCTTTTTTGAAGATAATTTCTTTATAAATGCTTCTACAGGCAGAACAACACACACTCACGTTTGTGTCTCTATCATTGAGGAGACCTTTCACTCACTCCTTCCATTGACCACTGTTGCCAGTGATTACTACACCTACACATACAACTAATTAGTAACATAAAGCAATTTTTTTATGGGTTTTTCAAAAGAAAGTTGCAGTTTTTGTTAAAATAAGCAAGGTGTCTTCTTTCATCATCAAATTTGCAGACTCTGCTGAAGAGAAAACACCCACAGCAAAAAGTTGCCATTGCTATGCTCCAGTGGTCCAATGGTGTTGTTTGGTTTTGTTGAACAATAGTGCTTGTATTCAGTGCAAAATCTTTTCTTGGTCTCATCGGACCATAAAACCCATTGTCAAGTAAAATTTTAAAAACATTTTTGTAAACACCATAGTCGGAATTAAGTCATTGGATTGAATCCATTTTATACAATTGAGCAAGAAGGGTAATCTTTAAATAATCTGTAGTGGAAAAGTATTAGAGTAATAGCCACGTTAAATACTGTCTTAATTACAATTCCAGTCAGATAGTGTGAGTAGCATCTGCCAAAGTGTGATTGTGTTACCACGCTTGCTTTAGCTAATTCAACATGGAAACGTGAAAAAACTAGTCTTAGTTTTATAACTAATATATAATATATATATATATTATATATATATAATATAATATATATTATAACTT
>JAUZST010007730.1:0-13992 GCA_034779995.1 Parotocinclus haroldoi | reverse complement strand
GATCTTGTGAAAGAATAGCGTGTTTGGCCTACGTAGGGCGCCTATTGGTAAACCCATGTGGAATTTGGTCTTTGGCCACAACCTGTCAGAACTTGGAATGATTTTAACTGCCTGTCCATGTTTTACTGTTGCTGCCTGGAATCATTTCAGTATAAACGGATTGAACACAATAACAGAAAAACAAATAAAAAAGTCATAATAGATCAGTTCAGAATCGTAGTGGGCCCAGGGCTCACCCTCGCACTTTAGGTAAACTGGTGTCTCTAAAGTCTTTAACATGATGAACGAAACAAGCAGAGACGTGAATATCATGCAAACTCCCCAAATACAGAGAACTGTATTATCAGGCCTCATGCATTTGCCTTGCTGTGCCTCCCAGCTATAGCATTGTACACTCTCCAAAAAGCAACATGAGGAAACTACAGCAGGGTTTGGTTATTATTATTATTATTATTATTATTATTATTATTATTATTATTATTGTATAAATCAGCAGTCTAATACTTTAGTCTGCCAGAGCAGGGACTTTCTTAACCTGACTGACAAATGAAGAAAAAAATAAAGCACCCAAAAAGAAATGTAAGATTGCTGCAAATCTCAGCATGCAATTACATCGTAGGCAAACATGGAACTGATTATAAATGTGGCCTGATTAGACACTTGGTCTTGCCGCAAGAGGGCATAAAAATCCTTCTCCCTCTGCTCTATAAAAAGGCTCTCAGAGGCTAGTTTTTGGTAATGTACCTCCTAGTGAGAGATGTGCCTCTGCTAGACATGCCTCTGTGACGCAGTTGCAAAAAGCTGGGCCAGTGGATCCTCCACGCTCATAAGCCAGGTTTTTCAGCAAAGGTTTGGTGCGTTTATGAAATTTCTGCAGGAAAAAAAAAACGTTAAGTCGCTTTTCCATCTACTACAGTTATGCAAAGAAACTTTAGATGGTGTATGATAAGACGATGAGAGTTGGCATCGAAACAATTGGTATTAACGAATAAGAATTTGGGTATTTTAAAACTTTTTAAAACTTTCTTTGAATTTTAAGCTTTTCCATTCCATCCACTTTGAAATTGCCATGCGTATTTTCAGAATTCGCAAAAAGGAAAACCCACTACAGTTTCAAGTTCGTCAATGTTAGTAGACAATCACCATGCCACAAGCATTGCTATTTATAAGATGCTCTGACCCAGTAATCTGGCCGTAATTATGTGCCCCTTTGTTAAAGAAACTTTAATAAGTCTTTACTCCTGATCAATTCCCACATTCAAAACGTTAGCTATGAGAACTGACTGTTAGCTTACCAACGTGTTTTGGCTGAACTGTGTAACATAGTGAATCTAATATATGTTCCCTCTTTCTCTGTCCGTTACAGCTATGACATGGTTCACTATGGTCACTCGAACCAACTGCGACAGGCCAAGGCCATGGGCGATTACCTCGTGGTTGGAGTTCACACAGACGGTAAAAACTGCTGATTTATCTTATTCCTGCTTCATTCTGTATCATTCTCTTTCTGCCTCTGAGTAACAAGATCAATAAAAATCATCATAAACAGAGTCTGCAAGCTGCTTTGATCCTTTCTGTTCATTTCATTACTAGAAATAAATTCTCTCCTCTGTGTCTGTGTGTTTGTGTATATATGCTTTTGTGTGCGTGTGGATTGAGTATACGTTTTCGGATTATATGCTGCGTGCGTGCGTGTGCGTGTGTGTGTGTATGTATGCATGTTTTCGGATTATATGCTTTTTATGTGTGCGTGTGGTTTGTGTATGCATGTTTTCGGGTACATGCTTTTGTGTGTTTGTGTTTTACATGTGTGCTTCTGTGTATGTTTGTGTGTGTGTGTTTATTTGTGTGTCTGTCGTTTGTGTATGTCTGTGTATGGTTTTGTCTTGCTTGTTTGTGCATGTGTGTTTGTTCATTTATGTGTGCATGTATGAATTTTTGTTTGATTTTTGGTGTGTGTGTGTGTGTGTGTGTGTGTGTGTGTGTGTGTGTGTGTGTGAAGCTGAAATAGCAAAGCACAAAGGACCCCCAGTGTTCACTCAGGAGGAGCGCTATAAGATGGTGCGTGCCATAAAGTGGGTGGATGACATAGTGGAGGGAGCACCATACGTCACTACGCTGGAGACCCTCGACAAGTACAACTGTGACTTCTGTGTGCACGGAGGTAAGAGGCCGAAAAACACAGTGTAAAACTGTTCAGGGAAAATCGTTTGCATTACTGTAACTAATAGCAGGCACTGATCATGTCGTGTGTGTGTTGTGTTATGCGAAGTATAGAAAAAAGTGTAATGATGAATTTTTACTGTAGCCCCTGAAAACCACAAACAAACTGTGTTTTGGTGTTACCCATCTGTAAAAGAAAAAATAAAAGAAAATCAATGATTTTAAAATGTAATAACTCGATGTATAGGAAACACTGCATTATCTTGGCTATTTAGTCAAGACCGATAAATAAACCGAAAAACGACCATATAAAGTGCAGCCTCAGGTTTTAAACCCCTCTTTACTCACTGTCCCAGTCATATGTCATGGTGAAACTGCATTCTCCTAAATGGCTAAAGGTTTTTTTTTCCACTTATTCCATGTATTTATTTGCTTAATGTTTTTATACTTTATGTTCCTTTGCTTTATTCATACTTTCAAACGTTATTTACATGCTTGTCATTTAGCAGGCGCTCTTATCCAGAACGACTTACAATGAATGCAGTCATACAATCCAAGCGATTGGGGGTTAAGGGCCTTGCTCAGGGACCCAACTGTGACCTGGATCTTCTGGCCGACTGGCCAGTACCTTAACCACTAGGCCATCACGGTCCCATATGACATAAGACGACAGGCATGAAAGGGAACAGATTAGTCCTATTTATTACTTCTTATGGGGAGATTTTTAATCCATTTACTTTAAACGAAACTCTGGAACCTGAGCTTTCATTGTTGTATGATGGAAGTAATACTGTATAATATTTCAAATGGTGTTCATCCAGATCACATAGCTTGCAGTTCACAGAACGTATCGTGGTCTTTAAGCAAAGCATCTCTACCTGTATTGCCAATAATCGCTTAGTTACTTACTTGCTTGATTGGAAGCGTTTGTATTTAAATTTATCTGTAGCTGATTTTAAGTCTCAGAACGGCTGCTTTTGCTGATTATAGTTATGTACTTTGTCAGATGACATCACATTAACGGTGGATGGGAAAGACACGTATGAAGAAGTGAAGCGTGCAGATCGGTACAGGTGAGTACGTACACACACACACACACACACACACACACACACACACACACACACACACACACACACACACACACGGCCCAAGATTTATCCCAGCATTTGACGGGTTGACGTCTGAGCCGCCTAGATGATCGGAAAAAGAAAGCGATAGAACATCTATTAAAAGAGCATAGCATTTCTCATGAAAGACTGGTGGTGCAGGGAATACGACCCAGAGTTCCAACAGGGGCATTTCTAGACTACTTGGTGTACTGGGGCACAAAGAATGTAGATCGACTGGGCTGTTTTTGGAACAATTATGGGGCGTTATGGGAAATGTAATGCCAGTAGAGAATTTTTACAACGTGTTCTGTAAGTCTGCTCAGCAGTCCAGGATAAAATTGATTGCCGTCATTTTGGGGCATAGCAACAGAACTAGTAAAGTTGTTCTCAGGACGCCCCTGTCAAGTTGCCACTGTTGGGCTCCTCAGCAAAATCACAGATTCTGAATTGTGAATTGCAACGCTGTATCAGTTAAATACTGTAAATGTGAATAAATTAAATACTGCAAACATAGCAACACTTGTTTGTGTCCCATGCTTATGCACAAGTCTGTGTCTGCGTGCGTGTCTGCGTGCGTGTCTGCGTGCGTGTCTGCGTGCGTGTCTGCGTGCGTGTCTGCGTGCGCGTGTGTGTTCCAATGCAGGGAATGCAAGCGCACACAGGGCGTGTCCACCACAGACCTGGTGGGGCGCATGCTTCTCATGACCAAGGCTCATCATGCCAACATGGTAGGTGTTACAGAGTGAAATGGAGTCACGTGAAGCTTTTATTCCATATTCATATATTTAATGCTTTTCACAAGTGAAGTCTTATTCATTTTTCTCTCTCTGATAATGAGGATAACTCGGATTACAAGCAGCATGCAGATAATTTTGGAAAGGTGAGTCTGGGTCATCGTGCGCGCGCTCACACACACACACAGAAGTAACGTATTACGATCATGTTGGTTAATGTTTTTGGCCACTAGAGGGCACACTGGAGCTACATGGAGTAGTCCTATTGGTTTACAGAGTTCTTTGACATACGCTTAATGATCCAGGACAGAACATTCGACATTTGGGTCAGATAATTGGAACCCTTTGGGGTACGTGACTCGGGGAATTAGCAGATTTCTACTTTCCAACCAGATAATAATCTCACAAAAACTGGAATATATCAATAAAGAACTTCTCAAATTCCACAAGCATATGCTGCCTTTGTCTCTCTAAATGTGTTTGCAGCATCCACTCAGTGGTTACCATTTAATAGCAGTTTTGCCAGATCTCACGACAGAAACAAGCACCAGGGCTATTGAAACAAGCCCAAATGAAGTGAAGTCTCTGGTGTTGGATTCTGCTAGCCTTTTTCTTGCTTCATTTGATTGCTTGCACAAACTAAGAAAATCTGAAATCGAAGTAAGAATATACATGCACTGAGGAATCCGATTGCTGAACCACAAAACGGTTCTCTTTGTCCACTGTTAATTCGACCAGGGAAATCGGACTACACTGTTTACATAACCACTTGAACGATAACATAAGTGCACAAATCCACCCGTATTAAGATTATTACGTGCATGTATACTCGGCGGCCTTATGTCCCAAAAGGGGCCGAAGAGGGTTAAGTAAGTTAATTCGGTGTTTTCCAGGTAACATACAATATGTGTGTTTTCCTCAGGGTCCTAAAGGCCACAGCCCATGGACCGGTGTGTCTCAGTTCCTTCAGACGTCTCAGAAGATCATCCAGTTTGCATCGGGTAAAGAGCCACAGCCTGGTGATACCATCATCTATGTAGCAGGAGCTTTTGACCTCTTCCGTATCCTTCCACGCTGTACAGGACAAACAGCAATGCAATTTAAGGACAGCGGTGATTTATTTGGAAATGATTTAAAGGTTTGGCAGCGTTGTTGTGCGTTCAGCCTTAACGTTTCGCTGACAGACATCGGCCATCTGGACTTCCTGGAGACGGTGTTCAGACAGGCTGAGAAGCCATACGTCATCGTCGGACTGCACTTTGACCAGGTGTGCGAAACGACCTGTTCACACTCGGGCGTAACAGGCAAAATACGTTATCACACAGCGTGTTTGTAAGAACATTTGTCTGCGCTTGATGAATTTAAGGTCGTTCTCACATTAGGTGATCAGTCTGTGTCTGAGCACGCTGGATCCCCTGAGGTGGGCTCGGGCATGTTTAGCTGGACTTGGGCACAGTACATCTAAATATATTTTATTAGAGTGTATATATAGACTCTTCTCCGTAGAGACTTGCAGCTGATACAACTCAATAGTCCAAGCAGTTATAGGTTAAGGACCTTGCTTAAGGACCCAACAGTGAGTGTTTATATGCACTTCGATAACTATTTAGTCAATAATCTGATCAAGGAGTTCACATGCACCAAATTAATCAGACAAACAAGGTTTACTTGTCCCAGGCAACAAGTGGATTTCTACTTTTCAACCAGCCAATAATCTCACAGTAAGATGTGACATAGACTTCTTAATTTCTTTAACTTTACTACGCATTTTGTCCATTACAGGAAGTGAATCGGTACAAAGGGAAGAACTATCCCATCATGAACATCCACGAGAGGACTCTGAGTGTGCTGGCATGCCGGGTGAGACAACAGTGCAGTACACGCTGCACACACACTTTTGTGTTCGCAAAGTATAGGCCCTAATCCGTGTCTGCGGAATGTCTCAGAATTTACTAGATATTGAATATCATTAAGACTGAGAATTTACTTTTTGATGGGACAGTCACCCTCTATAATGTGAGATGTATTATTAAAATGAAACTTAATAGGAAGATTTGGATTTTTTGCAAAGTCTGCACCAGACAGTTCTGCACGCATGTGATCTGACTGTTCGGCTGTGCACATCCTGCTGTCTGGCGTTCCTTAGGACAAAAGACCAGTGTTCACCGTGGTTTCGGTGGGTGGAAGGAGGGAGGGATAAGCAAATTCTCGAATGCACCATGCATTCTGCTCACTATATTATTTGTGCATTAATAACGCAGCGGAACTGTGAATCAGACTTGCTCTATGTCACTCCCTTCTTTAGTATGTGTCAGAAGTTGTGATCGGGGCCCCATATGCTGTTGGAAAGGACCTTCTAGACCATTTCAAGGTAAATTCAGTGTTTAGGAAAATCAGGTTACACCCCAGAATCTGTTCACAGAAGGAAAAATGAAGATATTTGACGACTGCAGAGTACTTTAGATATAGGTGTAGATATTGACTGTACCTTTAATTTGATAATGATGCATTCTTTCTGATAACTTTATATAGATGTACACAAAATTACTATACATATGAATGATAATACAAAAACCCGTTCTGTTATTCATGATTAGTGTTTTAATGAAGCCATTTATTACTGAATAATTGTTTGCTTTTTTAAATCACAATGACACCAGAAACTACCCATATCACCCTGATCATAAGTTTACATACCCTAGTTATTAGTACTGTTTATTGTCTTCTTTAACATCACTCACAGCTTGAAGTCGTTTGTGGTATTTGTGGATGAGGTCCTTAATTTTCTCAGATGGTAAAGCTGCCCGTTCTTCTTGGCAAAATGTGTCCAGTTCCTGTAAATTCTTGGGCCGTCTTGTATGAACTGATGAACTAATGAAATAACTCATGAAATAATTACTGTTATTGCTATTATTATTTTCTTTTATAAATAATATTTTTATAAGGTATTTTTTACCTTATTTTATACCAGTTTTATCCTGGACAGGGTCATTCAGAGGTGGGGTTTGGAGGTTTGGGTTGAGCAGGTGGCTCTGGGATTGGTTTGTTGCTTAGCATGGAACATGTACCCAAAAAGGGTCACTTGCGGTGCTCCTCTGTTTGTCCTTCCCTTCCTCAGACACAGCCTGGGTCTTTTGGTGGGTGGGGGCATTTGCTTAATGCCCGATCTGGCCCTATATGCATTACCAGCCCTCCTTCCACCCCAACTTTATCCGGGTTGTGATCTCTGTGGGCGGCGGTCTGGAGCCAATTGCATAATTCACAGGGGTATGCAAACTGGTGTGCAAACAGTCCTTCACTCAGGGCTTGGAATTACAGCAAGCTCCTCTCCCTCAGACATGGCCGATTACATGTCTGTCACTCCTGGTCCCTGCAGTTATGGGCTGGGAATTGGATGCTGCGCTTCCCAGTTTATCGGATGTTTTAGTAATGCTTAAATAATAATGGTATGCAACAATAACTTCTAAAGAGTTTCAATGTGTTCTGATTTTGTGCCGTCGTACTCAATCACAAATGTGTCATGGTATTTTGTTTTATGGTTTAGTTTATTTATTCTATTACTGATTTAAATTTTATTATTCATTTGTTATTGATTTATTAAGGTAGTTTTGCTAGAATTTAATCTACTTTTCGTATTTATTTAATTAACATCTAGGCCACCCATGGAGGATGGGGGAGTTTTAGGGAGTTTTTCCTTGTCACTGTTGCCCTAGGCTTGCTCAACTTGGGATTGGCCTTTTAAGATCATGTAATATTGTAAAGCTGCTTTAAGACAGTGCTCTGTTGTAAAAAGCGCTATATAAATAAAATGGAATTGATTTAAATTGAATTCCTGTTCCTCCATAGGTCGACCTGGTGTGTCATGGACAAACAGAGCTTCTGCCAGATAAGGATGGCTCTGACCCCTATGCTGTAAGTGTCCGCGTCCTATAATACATTTTTGTATCCATGCTCCATCTTTGCCTGTACCTCTAGCAGCAAGGGGTGATCCCTCGTCTGCCCTCCCCTCCCTCAGACATGGCTCAGTCTAGGCAGGCGGCACCACTGAGACTCGAACACGGAACTCTGTGGGTGTGGGCTAGAGACGGCTGCTCCATCCAAGCACCTTTTACTCCCTGAGTGTTCAGTTTGATCTACATTACGCTATCGGATTGTATTTACTCTTAATCGGAATACGTGCTCTCTAAAGGAGCCGAAGCGAAGAGGAATATTACGCATCCTGGACAGCAGGAATGGACTCAGCACTGATGACATAGTGCAGAGGATCATCGCAAACAGGTGTGTGTAGTCAAGCGCTCACTCAGATTGGTGATGTAATGCATAAAGTTGTGTGTCGCCATTCCTTGTATTGCTGGCTTTAACTTTTTGATACTTTACGTGCACATTTGTGTTTGATCCCGTGCACTCCCGTTAGGCTGCAATATGAAGAAAGGAACCAAAAGAAGGAGGCAAAAGAACTGGCTGTTGTCGAGGCACTGAAGCACAGGGAGGAAGGAAAGAGGAGTCAAGCGGCCGTTCAGTAACGCAAGAACGACACGACGACAGCAGAGGGCTTGAAACCACTAACTCTACCCTTTGACTATCACCTTATTCAAATCTGTCCTCTTACACTGCGTTTTAAATACTAGGCTTCCTGCGGTCTCCATGGGTCGGTAGTGAGCACTGTAGCTTAGACCGGCTATTTGTGGGCATTGTTGCTTCCATCTGCCAGTAGTGGGCACCTGTAGCTTGAATCGGCCGGCAGCTTTAACGGTACAGGTCAAATGCAGGAGAGGGAATTGGGGAGGGGGGGGGCTGCTCGTTTTAGATTGTAGCTGTTATGACAGAATGAGGGATTCATATGATGCCTGTTAGAAACTGTGTAGAAATTCAGACTTTTAAGCTCTCTGTTGGAGTGGTTCATAAAGCTTTTAATGTCTCACTACAGCCCTGTCAACCTGTTTCTTATCTTCACGTGGTTTGAAACCAGGCACTTACGAACTTATCAATGAGCCACAGGAGCTGCGAGTTCCATGTTTTTGAGAGTAATGTTTTTCCGTTATATACGTCATGCGCGAGTGCTTCTCCTCCGCTTGCGCTGAAGACTGTTTTTAAAACTCTGACCTCAGGTACATTTTTAAGCTTTTAGACGGGGTAAAGAGGGGAACACCGCTCATCAGCCGCCACATATAATTTAATTGAGAACTGTCATTCTAGTAAAGTTCCACAGCTGGAGATCTGCTGCAGTGACACTTTGTGATCTGAACTCCTCTTCAAAGGGTTAGCAGTGTTCTTGAAAAGCACTAGAACGAAACTCTTTAGCAATTTTGTATGAAGGAGTTGAGAGAAATGGGCTACAGAAACGTTACTGAGAATACTGGTGAGATTAAAAGCTGCAACCTTGGACAGTGTGTATCCACGCCAGTACTGTACTGTTACACCGCCACTCTTAACACCGTACCTAGTGGTGATGGGCCAGTGTATAACAAAGGAACGAGCTAAGCGAATGCTCGAAATTTGACAAGTTGTATACCAAAGAGGTAGCAACCACTTCGTCTTCGTTAAAATCGTGTTGCAATTTAAAAACAGTTCATAAATTCAAAGAGATGTCAGATCTTCACTGAGTACTTGGAAGGGGTTGCTGGTGATGCCCCTTCATCTGGCAGTTATGCATCCTTGAGGCATCAAAACCTGTCATTCCTGAATATCTCCATCCTTGGTCTGTGATCTAGATATTTCCTGATTTTATAAGGGCTCCCAGTTCGTTATACGTTTTATGTAAGCACTGCTAGAAATGACATTGAAGTCCATGAATATTGGTTGAATGTGGCTCTGGAAACCAGGTCTTAATGTGTTTTAATGTCTGTTTAATCTGTTGGTCTCTTATCTGTGATTATACACTGCTCACAAAAATGAGTCATAATATATCCCCTTGTTTTTGTGAGCAGTGTACATGTTGGCTCTGTAAATGTATTCTCATCATGTTCCGTGGATTTTCGTCGCACCTTGCGATTGCTGAGCTCATAAACACTCCAATAAAACGTGTCCCAACAAAATATTAATGGTGTGCGCCTGCTGTCTCTGTGAGATGCAAAGCTGTGTTGATTTAATTCTAAACTGCTGTTGAATTGGTTTCTACTTCTCCTATCCTTATGGATTTTACACCTGTTAAATGCTTTTCTTGCTTTACACTGTGATCATTTATTCAAGACTACCAAACTTCATCAGTTCCTAAAAGGTGTTGAATTACTAGGCATGATAACGTGTTGAAGGGAAATATTAGGCAAAATAAAATTGAACTGGTGGTGTGTAGGCCTGACTCCTGAGGGGAAAAAAGCACGGTGGCACAGCGTTTATCCACATGGTCGCCTCACAGATCCAGCATTCCCAGTTTTATGACGAAGGACTCCATCTGTACAGAGTTTGCATGTCTTCGCCATGTCTGCATGGGTCTACTCTGGGTGCTGCAGTTTCTTCCCATAGTCCAAAGAATTGCATTCAAGTAACAGAATAGATTAAATTGGCCTGATCTTAGTATGTACGACTAGTTTAGTGTAGCCTTGTGTCCGTCATTAAATATCAATTGATGCTGATTGTGACTTAAATTTAAAAAAAAAAAAAACATGCATAAGCATGAGTCTAAACATCATCTGGAAATGTGAGCAGCTTTTCTGGCTTCTCTACCAACAGATAACCTGGCTAAGCATATCCAGGCATGTCTAAGACAGCATTTGCATTGTAACTAGAGTGCATGCCCAGGCTTGACTGGACTGACCGAAACAGCTTGCTCTTTGTGGGCAATATATAGATAGACTTAGCATATCATGAGCGATCTTAGACATAGCCTAAACCTACAAAACTGTACAGATTGAACCGGTTCTATTCAATATTTTGTCTGTCTATTAATTTTTCGTTAGTTTCTGTTTCTTGTGCTATTACTACAGACATATTTGACCAGATAAAGTAGCGCATTTATAATCCAAACCATGGATGGGTCCCATTTGAGTCTTGGACCTCCCAAGGTTTTCCTGGCAAGGAGTTTTTCCTTGCCAATGCTCAATTTGGGAATGGCCCTATAGATATGAGAAAATAATTTAAAACTGTCAAGCTGTGTTGAGACAATGCTCCATTGTAAAAAGTGCTATATAAATAAATCAGACTTGACTTAAGGTGATGTCCATGCTCTGCACAGTAAAATATACCCAATGTATCTATGTATCTATGATGTTGGTTGTCCTGTGTAATTCAGGGTAACACACAGTGTTGTATTTATTATTGCTCTTGTGGCCCTTTTTTGAAAGTAATAAAATAATTGAGGTTATGTATTCAAGTAATTACAATGATGTTATTAGCAGTAACTAGGTCATTATGCTCGATGTAAAGTGGAGGGTTATTGATCTAAAGAGCAACATGTTTAGTCAATGTTCTAGTCATTAGAGATTTTGGGCCTGGTTAAACCAAAGATCAGGAGAATCTAAAATGGTTCACGTGAACAAAACCTGGCTTAACGTACTAAATTAACGACAATGCATCATTATCATAAGTTTTGTTTGTCTGCTTTTCTAGACACGCGCTCGATGCACACCGGTGCTTACTTTGTTTTCTTATGGATAAGCAGAAACATGTTTACAGCAGAAACATATTTACTATTGTGGACAATTAAACTGAAACTTGTATAACTTCATATACAGTGTTCTACATAAACCGTGTGTTCATTAAAAAACTATTGCATTGCCATGGTCCCCGACGGCTTAAAATAATCAGAATCTGATTATAAATACACTGCTTACAAAAATTAGGGGACATTTGATTGCGGCATTTTTAATTTTGAAGCACCCGCTAATTTTGTGGGCAGTCAGAAAGACGTTTGGATATTTGAGCGCAGAAAACAATGAATCATCAGTATTTATCAAGAGCTTTTTCCTCAGCATCAATCAGCTATTAAATAACTAAAACTTCAACTGCAGCAGAGACTGGAAGTACGAGGTTGTGTTGCTACCTATAATTAGTAGGCTACGTTAAGTCGCGTTAAACTTTATTCACGTTGCGCGTTATTTGTTGATTTGGTTTGGAGGACGGAGAAGTTTAAACCTATAAGCAAACAAAGCCACCGGTGACCGTAAGACCTGTTTTGAGAGAGCTGCTCAGGTGACTGGGTTCCCCAGCGATGTCGTCACATCCTGTTGAAACCTGAGCTGTTCGTGGAGATGAGTTTCCCCGTGATTGTGCTATCAGTCATAAAACACTGAAACCAGAGTATAAGCGGTGTTTAACGGGACAATTCGCGGAGTGGTAGCGCACTCTGGAAGCGGTCGGCTAAAGGAAATAAGCGTTACATTGTTTTCACGGAACAGCGGAATGAATTTCAAAACTTTTTTTTGGGTTCGGTTAAACGGAGAAGGGAGAAACTGCCTCTTCCCTTCGGGTGGTGTGCGCGGAGAGAACTGTTCCAGCGTCATCTAGACTTTGCAAACATAGTAAAGTTGATGAACGTTTACGTCACGCTGGTCGGACGAGTCTTTTAAGAAGTTTTGAAACGGAGCGCGCGATGGTTTCTGCGCTCGCGCACCTCTTCTGTTGTTCAGGGTGATAGAGCAGTGCGTGAGAGTGTGTGCAAGAGAGAGAAATGTGTGTGAGGGACAGCGATGGGTCTGTGTTTGGGCTCCGAGATCACGGAGGAAGGCAAGCAGGCGAGGCTTCACAGCGCGGAGATAGACCGCGAGCTTTACGAGGACGCGCGGCGAGAGATGAACGTAGTGAAGATCCTGCTGCTCGGTGAGAAGCTTTTAGTTTTGTTTTTAAATGATATTCCTCTTATGGGTCGCTGCAAAAACAGTTGGCGTTAGGGTAAAGCACATTAAGGAAAAGGTCTTCCGATAATATGAAATCATCTCACTAAACCATATTGGCAAAAGTTTATGGACACTCTATAATTAGTGCGATAATTACGCACCGCTAACTGGCCTGTAGTGTAAAACTGCATGGAATCCATAGATGATCTGCTACAGAATGGGATGTAGCCTACTGGACACGATTTGGCACTCACATTCCAACTCCCAACGAGTAAATGAATCATCGCCATGTCCCCATGTCGTTCTAAAACGAAATAAGGAAAGGTTTGATGCAAAACTTGGTCGGTTTACATAGAGCCCTAAACTCTTCATAACACACTTGTGTGGTTAATTTAAATGCCATTTATGAACCATAGCTGAAGACTTGCTGAAAAACTTTCAGAAACTATGCAGCAAAGTACACAAATTAATATTGTTATCATTGTGTGTTCACAAAGGTTTGACTATATAAGTATGCACTTACAGGTATGCATCACTTAACGTCCATCCATCACAGCAAAAAAAAGGTCTTGGGTTTAATCCCAAGGTGGAGCAGCCTGTGACCCTACTGTGTAGTCTGCATGTCTTTCCCTGTGTCTGTGTAGGTTTACTCCGAGTACTGTCCCGCAGTCCAAAGACATGCATGTTAGGTTAATTGATTAGTCTAAATTGGCATTGACTTGAGTGAGTGTGTATGTGAAGCTATGGCATATGTAAATTATTTTTGTGAGTAGTATGTATTTGACTAGCCTTGAAATAAATTGTGTGTAGATGCAACCATGTGTGTGTGTGTCACTGAAATTGCAGCTGATGATGATAATAACGTTAAATAAACAAACAAATGTCCATCGATCTGTCGGTTCACTTCAAAGGCAGAGGCCTTAAGAATTATAATAGGTTTATAAAATAAGAATTACTGTATTGTACGGTACAGTACTTTACTGAATTTTTCATGGTGTGTTTATGTTAATACAGTCTATTCCGGTTAATGGGACCACATTGGGACACGATGGTTTTGGTCCTAATAACCGCCTGGTCCGATTAAACAAACATACCCTATGTTACAAGACGGGACGAGATATAATTTATGTAACACATTAAATGTTTATTAAACCTTTATTGTACGATTTACACGTATAGCGAACGTACAAACAAGAACTACTGTTGCTTACC
>JAUZST010007729.1:0-13992 GCA_034779995.1 Parotocinclus haroldoi | reverse complement strand
TATATATATATATATATATATTTATTTATATTTTTTTTTTTTTTTTTTTTTTTTTTTTTGTCATACGGATATGGTTATTATCCTTATTATTAAAGTTTTCCCATATATTGCATTCCCTCATATATTAGCAGATATAGTGCAGCAGCTGTAATGACAGGCATAACAGTGCATCCACAAGTTTTGTTAAACAGTCAGCATGAGCAGACTGAATGCTGAGCAGTTTTTGATGGTAGAAAATTATGATAAAAGCAGGTGTTACCTAATGACATGTGTTGGATCTGCACTTGTGGTTGCAAATACATCAGTAAAAAGTTGAGTGAATCAATGTGCTGTATGTAGCCATACACTCAACTTGCTTCATGCTTCTTGAATTGTAAAAACAAAAAAACATATCGAAAAATCAATATGTCTCAGCCAATGTTGATATAAAAAATATTGATGAAACGCTGCAGTATCATGGTTCTTTAGTCAATGCCGGTACCTGCAGCATCCCATACTGCATTGCTGTGTACAGTATAAAACATCGTGTTTGAGCAATGTCCAGGTTTAATGAGTACCAGAGGCACGCCTCTATTGAACATAAAGTCCATAATCACTGTTATTCCCTTGAGCAAGGTTCTTAACACACATTTGCTTGGACCACACATGGTAAAATTGCATCTGTTTTAAGGGTAAATGCAGACCAGGATTGGAGGACACAGTAGAATTTCGAAGACTGTGGTGGTTTAGTGGTTAAGGTTCAGAATGACCCCAACCCCCAGGTTCAAGTGACTGATTCATTGGACCTGTCACCAAGGCTCTTGCCTGAAATGGTGACTTATAGATAAGGTGCCCTATGGCAACCCTGGAATTAAATGCAACATCCGCCAAACAACTTCGTGGAAACCCTTAGGTTTCCCATTATCTCAAGCGCATGTAAACTTGTTTATCGGATTACTGACAAAATTAGATTATCTGGTGTTATGGGATGTAAATGCACTCAATGACTTTTCCCACACGTACACACACAAACGCACACGCATATGCACGTGCGTGCGCGCACACACACACACACACACACACACACACACACACACACACACACACACAAGCTAACATCATTATAAGGGTTTTCCACTGACAACAAAATGTAAAAAAAATATTTGAAATACACTCCTCACTAAAATGTGGAGATATCTAGAAATGATTACGATAAATGTCCATGTCAAACTGGACCAGAGTGCCCCCACATTGACTGTTCAGTAGGGTGTATGGTCACCCAAGACTGCCAAAACACACTGACAATGATGGGGCATGGGCAGGATCAGCAGTTCTTGTGGGATCCTCTTCGAATTCATTTTGAAATATCCCCTCATTTCATGAGCAGTGTATATACTTTTAAGTTAAAATATCCCTTCTGGGGAATATTTTAAACACACACACACACAGGACATGGCCCTGCCCTGAGCAAATCAAAAGTTAAAAACTACAAATAAAACCCACCCTGTTTGAATGGACTGTTCGACTAATTGTAAAAGGGTGGAGCCTGAAATGGCCTTATCACCCTAAACCTGAATTGGCACAAAACAATCCTCATCATATAGGTTTTGTGTACGAGGAAGTGGAGACAAAGCTAAATGTGTTCCAAGTGACAAACACTTGGTAATAAAAAGTGGATCAAGGATCAAAAGACATCAACACGTGACTACAGAGTGAAGTATATGTGTGTGTGTTTGTGTGTGTGTGTGTGTGTGTGTGTGTGTGCACACGTAGATGCATTCCCGCCTACAACATGACACAATAGAGCATTTACAGTGTGTGCGGCTCCAGATCTAAAAACTCTTAGGTATTAGAATACCAGACATACTTTGGAGGAAATTGCACAAGGTTTCAGCGTCTTAAGACTTCAGTAGAATTTTTGAATGGTGTTACTTGATTCTTAAGTCTGGTGAGGGTATTAAACAACTTATTCTGTAGGTAAGGAAATGCCGCTTACCTACTAGCAGGAAAACAATGGATTCTTTCATCAAAAGCTTTACCCGCATAACATTACTGACATGGCGGGACCTTGTTTTCTTTGATCTTTTAATGAGAATTGTAATATCTACTAATTGTCCACCAAAGCAGTACAATAATTCTGAATCTACAGATGTTTAGATACAGAGCTTTATGCATATTTCCATAAGAAAACGATTTCCATTTTATAAAACTAAACATCAAAGCATAACATAAAAAAACTGTAGTGGTTTCAGGATAAACCCTTCTGTTCCCAGAGGATTCCACTACTGGTATTGCATGGTAACACAGAGATTTCAGAGAAATGTCCGTTAAGAAGCGCTCCAGGATGAAGCACGTTTGGAGAAGGAAGAGAATGGCAGAATTTCCAAAACTAGAACTATTCATAAGTACTGTTCAGAGCATTGTTAAAAACTGGAAAGTATATGGAACCACCATAACTGTTCCTAATCTGAGCTCTCTCTCTCCCGTTAAGACACATTTACACCGGAGGAACCCTTTCATAGATCTTAGAACTATGGCCCCTTTCTCAAGGCTTCGCACAGCAGGAACTGAGAATGAGTGTAGTTCTTAGAATTTTGTGTATAGTAAATTTGTAGCTCCTACTTTAAGCTATGTGCATTTACTCAGCATATAGGAAACATGACTTAAATATGCACAGACTGGTCAGGGGGCAGTGAAATACGTCTACAGTACAAATACGTATATATAGCTGTAAGTCGCTGTGAATAAGGGCGTCTGCTGAATGCTGTAAATGTAGCTACAGTAGCACACAATACCTGAAAAAAGACCTCAGAAATAAAGTCGTGCAACCATTTATGTGAGATAATGTGTGTTTTAACACCAGGCCCAGAGGTGCTCCACAACATGAGTACTGTTAAGTCCAGCTGAACTGGTCTGTGCCACAAAGTGACTCTATATGAATAAGCTTTTTGTTTTATTAGGTTGTGAATAATAGTGTTGTTTAAACGACAAAACCATTGCCAGAGATTGGCTGATATATTATTACTGTCTATATTACTATATATTACTGTCTATATTAGATCACTCACAAACTCAAATAGGTGAAACTTATAGTATTGTTTACGCTAAATTTGAATCCATTTTTCTGAATGTAACTATCAGACATGGTTTTAAGTGACACAGTTCATTTTATAATAAGTCCCCAATACTTATTCGTAAATTCATCCTTCTCTAGACTGGAATTTTTCAGGTCTGGATGATGATATGACAGATTAATCTCCACCATCCACAGGTACATTCTGGTTTCTACGCAAAAAAAAAACCTGACTTTTGTTTAAAAGATTAGAAATATCCATTCATGACTGTTAAGAAAGACCTTTAAAATGAACTATGGATGATTTGTACCAGTACACTACCAGCATACACGTCTGTCTTGGATGTACAAAATTCCCATAGCCTCACAGTCATGAGCTGTACGTAGGTCAGTATTTCCAACCCCTACACTGAGACACTGCTGCCTTGCTTAGTTTAGCATTTTCCCTGCACTAACACACCTGAGTCAGCTTACAAACCACCTGATGCTGAGCCACTCAGCTGAATCACAAGTACAAAACACTGGCACAGGAAGCAGGACTGGAGAACAATGTTTCTCATAAAAACTGTATTGACTGTAATGTCTTGTAAAAAGTCTGGTCACCCCTGTTAATATTACATATTGTTTTTTTCAAAATGAAATAACTGGAACTACATTTGCATGAAATATGCCTGTGTTTATGTTTAAAAACCTGTGTGTGTGTAATAATCCGATCATGGTCGTATTTCTGCTCATTATATTGTGGTCATCTGTACAGGATACTCCAATAGAAATCAGATTAAGAAATCAGACAAAAAAGAGCAGGATTTTAGCTCAGTCACTGGATCGAGTGGTACCTCGGCTCCTGTTATTAATCCGTTCCAGAAGGTTGGTCGAGAACTGAACATTTTTCAAATAAGTATGAATGAATCCAGTCCAGACCCCTAGACCCCTGATAACTGCGTGAGTCATGTAAACCTGGAGATTTTACATAATCTGATTACTCAAGTGAATGTATACTCATTGATCAGATTACTAACAAAATATGACTTCCTGCAGTTATTGTATCATTAAGTTTTTATCAAGACACTAAGCGAGTTCCTTTTGTCCCTGGCCTGTCTCTACAGTCTACGTCTTGTCTGGTAGCATATTAATATGACTGTGGTGGCCTAGTGGTTAAGGTACTGGATTATGGACCAGAAGGTCCAGGGTTCAAATCCTACCTCTGCCACAGTTGGGTCCCTGAGCAAGGCCCTTAACCCACAATTCCTTGGATTGTAAGACTGTATTAATTGTAAATCACTCTGGATAATTTAGGTGTAAATAATGCTTTTGTATTTATTTTCTATGTTTTAGAGGTTTATCTATCTTTTTTTTGTTTTTCTATGTATTAGTTTCGTCCTCTTTGCCCTTGTCCTCTTAGCTTTGTCTACTTTTTAGGCTTTGTTTTCTTAGCTTTGTTCTGTTTATTGTGTCGTACTGTTTTCTTATTAGACCGCTGTGCCTTGACTTCCTGCCCTGTAACCTTTCCTCATGTGACATTTTGAACAGTGCTATACTATCTGTCATAGAGAGTTTTGAAAATAACAACAAATCAAAACTGATTACATTACATAATCAAGTTTTGCTTTTGAACATGGTTGACATTATTTCATTTTCAAGGATCGAGATTAAAAAAAAACATTGCACGTTGCTTAATTTTGTCTCATTTTGAAACAGTATTAATTATTTAGCATAACATTACTCCTGGGCTGCGTTGTGGTGCAAGTGGTTAGCGTTTCAGTTTCCAGTTTCCTCCTGCATTCCAAAGACATGTATTCAGTTAATCGATCTCTCTGACGTGTCTCTGTGTAAGTGTGGGCATGTGCACTGTCTGAGCTCAGTCCTCACTTTGTGACTGGTGTTGCCAGTTAGGCCCCAGCTCCCAGCAACCCTGAATTGGATTAATCGGTTGTAAAAATTAATGAATGAACATTACAGAAGCAGCAGCCTCTGTGTTAGAGCAATAATAGACTAACTCATCACAGAAGTGAACCAGCGTTGAGTCTGGTGCCTTCTGGCCAGTATGAGCAGCCCAAGAATTTGGATCACCCTTTGGAGCCACAACACACTTATACTTAACTCTGTGATAGACTGACACATCGTTCAGGGTACATGATTCCCTGTGCCTCGTAAATTCCGGGTGTGGCTCCAGACTCCATTGTCACCTTGGAATAAACTGTCGGTGGTCTGAACCTTAACTTGGTCCAAGACTTTGTATTTTAGATGATACACTAAAATTTGATGTAAGATTTGATGTCTGTATTGATGTTTCATTTAGACCACGACTTTGTTAGTTTTTGCAAAAAGCATAATTTTAAAGTAATCTTGGACTATCATTTTCACACTCCTGAAGACAAAACATCTTTTGGGTAGGGGAAACACTGTGGTTACCAACAAATCTTAGAAAACGTCTTTAAAAAAGTATTACAAATGAAATTTGTTCTAAAGTTAAAGATAATATTTTTTAAAAACCACTGAAAACAAATAAATAAGATCAACTAAGAGAGGCACGCCTGCCTATGGTATGATTTCTCTCTGAGGAATTTTGTGACTCAAGTATTCTGTATTCTGTATTTACATTATGTGTATGAACTCTTTTCATCTCCAGTGGCACTTCAGATGTACTGAGATAAATAACTAAGCAGATGAACGAGATTTACAGGTGTACAGCTTTGAATCGTACCAGTGGAAGCTTGTGTTACATATTTAAATCTGTGTGTAGAGTAAATAAACTGCTGTTAGATGCAGCACTCAGTTATATCTACAGAAGGTGAGAACAGCTGAAACACATTAAATGTGGGGTGCTATTCCAGGAAATCAAAGAATCTACTTGTTTTTCAGACATAGATGGCAAACACTATGTTTCCTTTTTAATAACAGTTACAGCGCTATGGCAAACGATCACACTGCTACTAATGTGTTCATATTACATATGTAAAATGAGTACAGTATCCCTATTTCCAGTATCAGTCATGCTGAATTGCTTACAGCACAATTGACGGGAACACTATGGGGAAAGCTATGGTGCATTAGATAAACCCCAGCTGAAAGTCGAAGGGTATAACTTTCTGAAATTTGATCTAGCTTAGTACTGCATGTTTACACAGAAGCCGGTCTGGACCAGACTAGACGAGAGTCTAGAGTCTTCTCAGGTACTTACTGTCCGTAATGAGCAGTGTGTGAACAGCACACTGTGAAATATTTACAGTAAATGTTCAGAGGTTAAACAGATGGGTGAAAAAACAAATGGATAAATAAAGCACGGTAATTGAACACCAATAAGCCTTTAAGCACTGACACATCGCAGCAGAAACATTTTAAATTCCAAATGTAACTGTATTTGTTAAAGCCTGTATTGTATTCTGATCCTCATGCGATCCCTGATTCCTGTTTTTCCGAGTGTAACATTCGAGTAGTTATGGAAATTCCTTACGACAAGTTCAAACCTTGGTTCTATCTGTGTGCTATACGTGTTCGTCTCTGCTCTCTGGCCAAGACTGACAAGAACATTTATTTGGTCAAAAATGATTTTGAAATATTTTAAAAGCCACATTTGGCTGATTCCTTTGATCCTTCTTCGTCTGGCTACCTGTGACTTCTGAACTGTATTTATTAGGAATGAATGAATGAATGAATGAACAAAAAACAGTAGAACCCAGGAAAATGAAAGTCATCAATCTCTTGATGAGCTGAACTGAATTCAGATCAGAACATGACATAATTGCTGGCCATCAACACTTCAGCATGTCTAATTACAGGTTTGTTTACACACTGCCACCAGCAAATGAGCCAGCTAACATTCAAGCTTTCATGCTGACCGTGGCAGTACAAGTGTCATGGTAACGGCATGGCTATAGCAGTGCTATTCCAGGAGACACCTGATCCCCATAGTAGATCAGCTTTCAGCTGTTTATGATAAGCATGAGTGGAATTCAGTGTCTGTGGCAGCATAATTCTACACTACCTCTTCAGAGTACAGAAGCCAGTGAGGGCAGTTCTATGGGTGAAGATGCCTTGTTGATGCCAGATGTCAGAACAGAATGGCCAGACTGGTTCAAGCCTACAGAAAGGCAACAGTAACTTAGATAACCACTCAGTATGCAGAAGAGCCATCAAGCAGATGGGCTACAGCAGCACAAACCACACGATGTGCCACTTGTCAGCTAACAACAGGCAACTGAGGCTAATTCACTTGGGATCACCAAAATTACACAATAAAAATGTTTCCTGGTCTGGTGGGTCTTGATTTATGCTGCAGAATGCACATTGTTGCGTTGTTTGGTGTAAACCATATGGAAGTTCTTGGCACACTTGGGGCTCCTTAATACCAGCTGAGCAGCCTTCCTGAGTAATGTTGCTGACCACGTGCATCCTCTGATGGCTACTTCCAGCAGGATAACGCTCCACGTCCCAAAGCTCAAATCATCTCAATTTGCAATCTTGAACATGATAATGAGTTCACTGTACAAAAACGGCTCCACGGTCACCAGATCTCAATCTAATAGAGCACCTTTGGTATGTGGTGGATCGAGAGATTCCCATCATGGATGTGCAGCAGAAAGATCTGCAGCAACTGTGTGATGCTATCATCTCAAAATGGACAGAAATCTATGCAAATGTTTCCAGCACCTTCTTCAATCTATTACTCTGTACACAATCAAGCCCCACAGTTGTATACCTCAAAACTCAAATGAAAACAGACAGAGTGGAGCATAACAATAAAACCCTCACCTGCTCAGAGCATCTGCGCTCCTGATGGGGCTAAGTGCAGGAGGAGACACGTCCATGATCTCTGTCTGAGGGCTGCCCTGACTGAAGAGTTGGGGTTCAGTGCTGGGGCCCCTGTTTAGTTTTGGATGCTTGGACAAATGCCTGGAGAATGGAAGACCTGTGGATGGAGCAGGCTGAGGAACCTCATTCTTCACCTTTTTGACCTAAAGGACAGACAGGCAGACACACACCCAAACAAAAGGAACATGAATGCCAAGTAAACGTGAGCAGCCAAAGCTCAGTTCAGACTATCAGATCTTAAGGCTTTTACTCAGGTTACTGCAAATGATACACTTAAAGACTTCTTAATAAGAAGTGGTGGCATAGAACAAAGCTGTTCTTTCACTGGAATAACTACAGTATTATGATCTCAAAGCAAAAAAAAAACTCATTTCAATTGACCGGTTCTAAAGAACCAGACAGTTTTTGGAGTATTAAAGCCAAATACAAATCCAAACCAATATATTATGCAACAGTATTTGTCCTCTTGTATTACTAGGTGTAACAGTGAGGACTGCGGTAGCCTAGCAGATAAGGTACTTGGCCTCTGCTAAGATGCCACATTTGGGTCCTTAAGCACGGCCCTTAACCCACGATTGCTGGAATTGTAAGACTCTATCAGTTGTAAGTCCCTCTGAATAAGGGTGTCTGCTAAAAACAGTGTTTGTGATATTAGACTCATCCCAAACCTCCACCAGGAGCACAGGTCATGTCTAAGCATCTCTAAGCCAAACTATTACTGAGTTGATATGGAAGAGTTAATTCTGAGCCTGCCATCACAGTTACGTCTGGCCAAATAGGCACTTTTATTCTCTGGGGGATACCTGCCAGAGTTCCACTCTCCTGATTAGGATAACTGTGATAAACCTTAACATCACACAGCAATGAAAACAAGCTAGTACTTAACAACCTGACAGCAGAACAGAACAAATCAGTTCACTTAATGCATGTCTTTGAAACGTGGGAGGAAACAGGAGTGGAGCAGGGAGGTCATGCAATCACCACACATTCAAAGTTAAGACAAAACCAACTGATGAGCACTGATTTTTTAATTTATTGATTAATCTCCTTTAGGAACCCTTTATTTTGAGTAAACACACAGCATGCAACTCTATATTCTTTAAGACACAAGAAAGTATTACAGTAGTAAATGAATGTATCGTTTATGTTTATAAGTATTATATATAGTGTTTTATATACATGTATATACACCAAGCAAGCGCAGACCAAATGACAAATAGCGTTGATTGACACATTGAAACAACACACGTTAAACTCTATATTAGATATTATATGGTATGTGATCAGTGGGTTCTCGTTGTTGCAGTGTTGGGACATGGGAGAATGTTCAGGAGTAAAAACCTGAGTGACTTTAACAAAGGTGGAACCATTATAGCCAAACGACTACTCTGGAGTGTCTCCTACAACGCTTATGGGATGCTACAGGTCAGCAGTAAGTAAAAAAGTATTCCAAAGGTGGAAAAAACACAAACTGACTGGCTGCCACAGGGTGAAAGTAAAAATCAAGTGAACCAAACGCTGACATTTGGGTCCATGGCCAGAAACCTCCCCAGATCTCAATCCCATAGAGAATCTGTGATTAATCCCCAAATCATGTGGGGCTGTGGTGGCCTAGTGTTTAAGGTACTGGACCATGGATCAGAAGGTCCAGGTCACCTCTGCCACAGTTGGGTCCCTGAGCATGGCCCTTAACCCACAATTGTTTGGATTGTAAGAATGTATTAATTGTAGGTCGCTCTGGATAAGGGCGTCTGCTGAATGACTTAAAAGTAAAAAAGAGCTTAAACAAGCTTTGATTAGCCAAGAATGGATTTCCATCATACACGATTTTTCCCTGAAGCTGAAATACAGAATGCAGAGGCAAACTGCAGACAAGGAAGAAGAAGAAGGAGGGTCAGCACTGTAGATATAAGTCTTTGGTTAAACTGGATGTATTTGCCAATAAATCGTTAAAAAAATCTATGGAAAGCTTAGAATTATATTTATACATATACCATAAATATGCATTATACCATATAAACATCTGAGAAAAGGTTCTAAGAAAAAAATGAAAAAACTTTCTGAAAACCAAAATTTGTGCCATTCTCAAAAACTTTTGGCCACGACTGTACAATAGGCACGTGAGTGTCAAACTGGACTTTGAAGCAATAGAAAAATGGGAGAAGTCATGCTTTCTTTTCATCACATGTACAGTCATATACATGAGCAGCGTTACCAGCAGACGGCAAGCCAGTGGAGCAAGTGTCCTGTTCTTGTGGCCTTGCTTGAGTACATGCTGAATTGCAAACTTTAATTATAGCAAAAAAAGTCTTATTTTTTTAAAAGATGAAACATTTCACTCAGTGTGATTCAGCACAAAGCAGTTATAAGTTAATTATGATTAATTGATTCCTGGCACAGGATGACGATGATGATGATGATGATGATTATTATTATTATTATTATTATTATTATTATGCTACTGCTGTTAGTAATATTTAAAATACACCTACATTGGTAGCTGTAATAACAAGCCAAGAGTGGTTATTATATTTGAGGGCAGAAACAGTGCACATTATATAAACAGTCATTTTATTTACTTAGTTGGGTTTCATGTGAGAAATCCAAACCCTACCTGTTATTAAGCTTAACTAAAGCATGCCGTAGAATGTATCGTTTTCTAGGTTTAGGGATTTGGAGGCCTATTTAAAGACTTTAAAAACACAATTATTATTTTATACAATTCTGTAAACTTGAGCTTCAATGACATGAAAATAGCTGCAAACAGCAGTAACTTTGCTGTTTTACGATAAATGTCTGAAAGATGCTTGGCATCAAGGCTATCTCCTTTTATTTATTTAATATCAACATTGATTGGCACCCATTGATTTACGGTTTACGATGGGAACTATATTGTTTCACTATAGAGCTGCAGCATGTTGATTCACTCAGTCCTCCGGCGATTCTAAGGAATGCAATGCCAGCCAAATAATGTTCAGCATGCAGTCTCCTCATGCTGATGTTGCTTGAGTTTAGAAAAACTTCTACTTCTACTGCAACAGCTAATGTATCTTCAAAGATCATATATGGGTCAATAAGCTTAAAATAAGGATAATGATGAAAAGATGTCGTCCAAATGCAAATTCTGCAGTGCCTACCTGTGTAAGATATCAAAATATTTTTTTGTTTGTTGATGCTGAATTTGCTTAGCATTGTGGGAAATGCAAAATAACAGATTAAACTGAATAATCAGAGCACAGCCTAAGCTCCTACACACAGCTCGCACGCACATACACAACACATTGCCGTTGTCTTTATGGCTAGCCATCCCCTCACCCCCCACATGTGCGCTGCGGTTTCTGTTTATATCTACAGTGCTGTGTTTTATTTAAATTATCTGACCTGTTTCTCTGCAGTCTGATTGCTGTTTTGGACATGCAAACCCATGCGTGCGCAAACACACGTACACTGGCTTGCACACGCTAACCACACAAATACGGACATGTACGTGTGGGAGGTAAGCAATGAAAATAAGAGCACAAGGCCGAATACGACTCTGGGGTTATATGATAAAGTGAAGAGCTCTTTGATTCTGTATAGTGGAGGCTGCAAAAAGCCAAAGCAGCAGACAGGACAGGGACAGCATGTAGGGTCAAAAGCAGCCCTGGACAGTCACCTTGCATAAGGTCCAGTCAGGGTGTCAATCCATCATATGGCACATAACACTCACGTGTTCATACGCAATGGGCAGTTTAGAGTCACCAATTAACCTAAACCATGTGGAACATGTGTTTCTCAGGGAGTTTTTTTCTTTCCACTGTCACCATTTGGCTTGCTCATTAGGGACAATAGAATCTAATTTGTGACAATGTCTATTGTAAACAGCGCTATACAAGTAAAATTGAATTGAATTGGGCAGAGCACCAGGAGTAAACCCATGCAGACACGGAGGACATGCAGACAACACACAGAAAGGACTCCACCTGGGATCAAACCCAGGACCTTCGTGACAGTGCTACCCACTGAGCCACCGTGCCACCCCAGTTTGATTTGTTTCTCAATTTAATTGTTTAAAATGTACAAATGTTTTGTAATTTATGTTTCTTTGGTTTACAGCTAAAGTAATTGTATGGTCTGTTTACACGGAAAAAAAAATAGTGGAGGTCGTACTTTCAAAAAAAGGAAGATCTCCAACATTTACTAAAATAAAATCCCTGCCCAAACAAAACTAGGGAACATTTTTATAAGAGTAAGGACATGGTGTGACATGTGTTAATCTCTCTCAGTCTCGCTCTCATGAACACACACACACACACACACACACACACACACACACACGTGCACACTCAAACACAAACATAACCTAATTCAAGATGATGTTATTCTATTGATGATAAATCAAACTGTAAATCGAAACAGCCTTTATGATGACCAAGAGCTCCCTAGAAACCACCAACATCCACTTTTATACTCTAAAAAATAAAGAAAAGTATTTATAGGATGCTTAATGCAAAGCAGAGAACTTTGAACCACATTAAAGAAAGTCCTCTGATAAATGATATCAATGATTAACAAGAATAATCAGCAAATTTTACCTTGAAATACAAAACCTTTTTGCCAGCCTCAATGTTAAACGCATTAGAAAGCCTACAGTACACAAGCAAATGTTATATAATACTGATTTGATTTGACACTATTTTTGCAAATGATAAAGATTAACTTTCGAAGTTGTGATAAGTGAAGTTCTATAATCCAATGAAGCACAGAAACAGAGCCAGGAAGGGAAAACTGTCAACAAAACATAAGACAGACTTCGCACAATTGTATCTTTTTTGAAAAAAAAAACGCTACGCTACATAGCCAAAACTATGTGGACACCTCATTCAGGATCATGGGCATTAATGTAATGTTGATCTTGCTACAGTTGTCATTAAAGCCTGCACTCTCTTGGGGTTTTTCCCTCCGTTTTTTATTTTTAATTCGTTAGTTTATAGGTATATTCATGCACTGTGTATTTTGGCTGTCGAAAATTGGTTTTAGTGGCCAAAATAATGCAGACACTAAACAAATAAAGATTTTGGACAGGCGCCAGAGCAAGGCAAGGAAAGTGGCAAGCAAAAACTCTGAATATAGAAGGAAGAAACCTTGGAAGGACCAAGACAGCACAACATTAAGAGATCAGCTACATGAAAGAATTTCATAATCACTGTTCATAATCACTGTTAATTATTTTGGTGTCAATATTATAAGTGGTTTAATTTAATTATAAAAGCAGCTATTTCCTATGTCAAACAGTCGATTGTATCTGCATGCGATGGTAACCTGGACACCTCCCGGCCTCCCTATGCTTGTGGGCTTAGTAGGTGAGCAACACTGTTGCATGTCCGTATTACGAATGAGCATCACTGTTCTGTATAATTTTAAATAAATACCTATATAAACTGTGTTACTGATGCTGGTGCTAACTTATACAGACAGATCATACCACATCCCTAACACTAGTTTTGGTGAGTTATTGTATTTAAACTGATGATGTTTTAAGCAGGCAGTGATAAATATCCTGTTGTGAAGTGGACAGGCACCCAGTAACAACAAAGACCTGACAAAAACAAGCACTTGAAGTGTAAGGCGAGAAAGGCTACGTGTGCTACGTGCCAAACTGAATGAGTGATTTCACTCACGCCTTTAGTAATTGCAAACATCCCAGTTGGAGTTGGTCTTACTTTTCATTTTTTCCATCAGCATTTCCCAATCTGTTCACTAGTCTGGTTCTATGTTACCACAATGATGTCCTGCGGTTCTTATCAGAGGGAGATCAGCAAGAAGAGCTGGCCACCAGCAATGTAAGTAAACAGTTTTGGATTCAGTAAAAACCTAACAAGGTGGTCTAAGATGTTACGAAATAGCTGAAGCCAACTCTTTTCCGAAAACAGCGCAGAAGTCATGTGATCAGTCAGCAGGCAGCAAATCATTAAAGCACGACGATAAAAACAGAATGGGCTCTCACCGGTAACTAAAAAATATGCCAAAAACCTCAGCTACCTAAGCTACCTAACATAATTTTAAGTATTTATTTAATTAACATCTAGGCCACCCATGGAGGTCGGGTCCCATTTTGAGTCTTGGTCCTCCCAAGGTTTCTTCCTTCT
>JAUZST010007728.1:0-39257 GCA_034779995.1 Parotocinclus haroldoi | reverse complement strand
GAGAAGGGGGGGGGGGTTAACAACTTCTTTCGGAACGCGTTGCAGGCATCAAATTCAAAATGAGTAAATATTTGCAACAAAAAAAAAGCGATAACGCTTGTCCGTTTGAACACCAAATATCTTGCCTTTGTCGCGTATTCAATTGCATACGGGCTGAAAAAGGATTTGCAAATCATCGTATTCCGTGTTTATTTACGTTTCGAACAACGTCCCATCTTCACTGGAATTGGGGTTGTGCGGCACGACAACGATCGTCGTCTTTCTGAATAACTGGGACTACAAGTTACCGAACGCTGAGTCACGGCTCAGAGTTGAGCTGTTTTTCACAAGCGTGTCATGGGGGCCACGCCCTTACTCTCAGTTACGAGTTACAGGAACACACAAGTGTGAAGCAGCAGGACACAACAGGTACAGATCTGAGGCAGAACTAAAGCAGGAGGAGGAGGAGACGGAGGAATAGCTGTACATAGAACGACCCCTAAAGCCCTAAAATCTTATCTGCGTTGCTTACCACACGCCGCCTACAGGGGGCAGAGTTGTGGCTTTGTTCCTTATCGTATAAGCGGAGGGGAGGTAAGGTCAGACTCTGACCTGGCTGAAGTTCATGTAGATGTACTCTCGAGCCTTTTGGTGCAGCTCGGTGCAGCCGATCTGCTCGGCGAAGTTGGCGATGCCGATGGCGTTGCTCGGGTCGAGCTGCTGCACCAGGAAGTCGCAGCAGGCCTTCACCACGCTGTCGATCTGATACATCACCGCCCCGTTCATCACGTGGATCACACACTTCTCTCCCACCGAGATACTGGCCGTGTAGGCAAACTCGATCAGCCGGCCCATCACCTGCGCAGTCATCGACACCCTTAACGATTACAGGAAACGGCTCGGGACCGTTTAACCGCAATTCACGATACGTTTATGGAAATAACCGAGATACTTAACAATTTAACTCATCGCACCCGGAAACGCTTTCCCAATATTACTCACCGTTCTGTTTCTGCCCAATTGAAAAAAGAAAAAACGATTTTATTTCATGCCCATGACCCCTTTTTTATCCCTCGAATCTTTAATAAATAAATAGTTTTATTCTAATACTACAGTTCTGCATTTCATCGAAAAAAACCCCAATTACTTTAACATTTTTAACAACACATTTTCCAGAGATCCATTTTTTTTTAGAATTCAACTGAACGCATATTTCGATTTCCATAACATTAGTGGCAGTTTATTGAATTTATTTCAAGAATAACTACGTTTTAAGGTTTTTTTTTTACTGAATTGCTTCTAAACATTTCGTTGAATTGCACATTTTTTAGCAGAATAAACGTTGGGACATATTGCCAAACTAATTGAAAATTATTTAACCGCATCCATTATTTGGTCGATATGTCATTTTTTTTTGTTTGCCTTTGCCATTTTTAATAAATAAATAGCCTAAATAAAAAGATTGAAACACGACCACTCTCATACTGTAGTTCCATGTTATTTCTTACGGATTTTTTTTTTATTTTAATTTCTAAAAACACATTTGGCATGGAGATATAATCGACCGTTTATTGAACGTAATTCAGGAATAAATTTGATCCGATTTGCTTTTGCACATTTTATGAATTGTACTGCTTTTTAGGGGGGTAAAAACGATCTGCTGTTATTAAACTAATTCATTTCAGAAACATAATTAATTTGAATGATTATTGTTTTATTGAATTGTCTCATTTTCTAACCTAAAAATAGGGCTTTAATTTAACGTCTTTTAATAAATCGATATACGTATAAATTAAACGAAAAGATTTAGCACAACAACGTTTTCGAATTTAGTTTAGAGATAGCGTTTTAATTTTAAATTAAGATGGTAATTTTCATGACAGAAATGTTTTTCACATCATCGATTTCAAACCCGTTACTGAAATTCCTTTTAATTCATGACGTTCAATTTTATTTCATTTTTTTAATGGAACGAGTTTGGTTACGTTACCAAACCTTTCACGGAATTCGACACATTAGTCATTTATTTTATATTATTTTATATGATTGCCGTTTCATCATTTATAAACAGATTTTTAAAATGTTTTATAAACTTCTCGACATTAGTAAACAACTTAAAATATAAATAAATATGATAAAACATACGAACATAATAGGTAACCATCCCAGATCTGATCTCTCTGACCGACAGCAAGTTAGGAAACAAGCAAACAAACAAAAAAAACCCCCAAAAAAGTATTAATAAATAGAAAGGTTACAGGATTCGAAACTTGGTCTGATTGGTCTGAAAAATCCCCAGGCCTCCGAAAGATCAAAAAAACCAAGTCCGCTGCTTTTAAAAGGTGAAATTCTTTAGGTCGATTAAAAAAAGCCGGAACTCCCGAAAAGCCGAGGCGTCACTCACCCGCGGGTGGATCCCCTCGATGGGCACCACCTCCATGCCGCACTCCTTCAGCCCGTTGGTGAACATGGCACGGAAGACGGGCGAGGAGGACGCCAGGACCACCTTGTGTGCCACGAAGTCGACGGCGTCCAGGTCGTTGTACTTGACCCGCAGCGTGACGTCGCAGAGCTGCCGCTCGAGCCGGAGCTCGTTCATGATGGCGAAGGCGGCGGCCGTGTGGCTCTCCAGCGTGTAGCTGAACACGCGGTGGCCGTTGCGCGTCGACGGCGTCACCTCGGCCTTGCACTCCGTCATCCCCGAGGCCGTGTGCATGCTCAGCTGGTCCCGCGGCCCCGACCCTCCATCCTCACTCGCCAGCGTGGACTCCGGATTCGGGGAAAGGTCTCAGTTAGGTCCGGTTTGGGTCCAGCATTCAGGAAGCAGACCCTTTTCGTCCCAGAGCGCCGGTGGGAAGAGAACCTTGTGTCGTTCCGTCGGTCAAACGGCTGCTTCGCTTCTAAAATCTGCTGCGAGCACCCGGACCACCATGTCCGTCTGGGACCTAGAATCCATCGAGAGCACGAGTCAAGGCCGACGCCGGCGGGGGGGCGGGATCCGAGCCGACACCAGCTCTGGGAGAAACGGGAACGGCCTTAAGGCGGAGCCTTGGGGTACTCCTGCTCTCTGCAGGCTCACGGGTCAGACAAAAGTCGATCTCTTACTCCGGGACTGACTGGGTTCTTCCCCAGAAACCGATCCGAGATCCGTCCAGGAATGTCCTAAAAAGGAAGCATCAACACCTAAAGGTTAAGCAGGTCCCCCTACACAGGAGCTGGCCTTCTCCCAGCTTCACCTAACTCAGAGCAAGCCGATATTTCAGACAGGTGACTTTAAAGCAGTCAGTATGACCGAGTGGTTTCCTGCAATCACATGATCTGGCTGACGTCGGCCACAAAAACAACCTGCCGGAGGAACATGGGCGTGTCCCAAATCGACGGAACATTCCAGGCACACTTACTGGAGGGTTAAACTGTTTTCTAGGAAGCCGGAACGACTTAGAAAAGCTTTAAAAAAAAAAAAGGGAACTGCTTTACGAAATCAGCTTCCATTACAGATCGCTTCAGATCTAAAAAAAAAAACAAAAAAAACCCAAAACTAAAGGGGATGATTCCCTTAAAACAAACTGAGTCCATGTTTACAGACCCTCCAAAACCCTCAGGGGTCCATAGAGCGCGTAGAAGGAGCCCAACGCCAAAAAGTTTAGGACTTTTCGACCAGATTATGTCCGGACTACAATAAAAAAAAGATCGTTATTAAATCGATAAAAGGCCAACAATCGCGTGCAAAAAGTTTGTGCCTCTGTTTCAGGAATCCAAATCGCTTCGATTTTTACAAACCTTGTTTTGTTTCGTAAGCACACAAGGGATTTCGTTGCTCAGACGTTCGACCATTTGTCCAAAAAAAAAGAAAGCAAACAAACAAAAATAAAAACCTCACCTTTCACACCCAAACCTCACCTTTCACTTTCATTTCCGAGAAATTCATCAATGATCACGCCGTCGACTTGAGACACGCCCCCGTCTCGCACAAAAGCCGGCTAGCTCGCCTCCCGCGGTGTGTAAACAGGGTTTAAAAAACAAACCAAAACACAAAAAAAAAAAACAAACTCGAACAGATCCGCTCCACAAAAAAAACCCCAACACTAAAACTAATCTTAAAAAAAAAAAGGTTTTAGGATCTTAATCCGGTCTCGTTTTCAGGAATCACAAGGAAGCAGGTCAGGAAAAACCCAGAGAGCAAACGAGGTGAGCGGTGAGCGTTACCTTACACGCAAACACACCTGAGTTCACCTGAGGATAAAGTGGGCGGGACTGTGCGAGCTCTCTGTTTGGGAGGGAGAACGACGAGAAAAGCTAAAAGTTCTCCCTTAATCTCGGTTTTCGTCCTGCACGGCCCATTCGCTCGCCCCCCGCCGTCTACCCAGCGTTCACGGGGTTTGTGCAAAAGTATGTGCGCCCCTCTCTTTGACTGCTTTAAGAAAACAAACCAGGCAACCAAGAGCAAACGTTGGAGCAAACCCTGTCCAAAGCATAAAAATAGAGCGTTTCTGCACACCCCACGGCAGAGTTCTAGCAGAGTCCTGGACGCTGCGCTTGGATTGGAAGCACGAGGCGGAGCACGAAAAAGGGAACAACGGTAAGAGTTTGGCAAAGAGCCTCGAGCAGTGACTCGTCAAGCCTCGCTGTCAAAACAGGAGGAAATCCCAGCGCAGGCTGTACGAGCGTCCTAAAGCCACGTCTGGGGACGTTACGCAAAACTCTTCGGCCCAGGGGCTGCGACGCAAAGCAACGGCACGAGATCTTCAAGAAAGGAGCACAAACGGGTTTCACTCAGGGGCTCTGATCGCCTTTCCCAGGGCGCACTGGGCCCCCCGGGCGCTGCTGTTCCGACCCGGACGGACTCCTAGCTGCTTTAAAATACATTCCATGCTGCCTCATATTTAAGGAAAACCACGTCCACAGCGTGACCCTGGCTCCCAAGGTGCGCCGTCGCTGATCCGAGTCACGTTTTTAAAACGAAACAAAAAGCGACCCGGGACAGATCCGTCCGATCGGCTTACATGTGTTTATTTAATCAGCCGCCCGGCTGCACGATCACGATCACCCATCGCTGTGATTTAGCATGTGATTTAGCATGTTACACGTAAAAAGGACAGCCCGAACTTCACTCAGGGCTCATAAGGGGTCGCTGTTGCACCGCCTAGTCATGCCCAGACCGGGTCCAGGGCCGAAGGCGATGCCGAGGGGAGCAGGTCGGCCACCTGGATCAAAATATAAGATCTGAAAACGATCTTGTTTGGTTTTTTTTTTTGGTGATTCGGATCGGATTATGAACCTAAAAACGAGGGCCTGGAATAAAATTCGATTCTAAATCACTTCACATTCCCCAGGCACCGTACATCGCAAAATAATAGTCCGTTTTCATGGTGTAGTTTGTAAAACATAAGATTAAACGATCAAACCCCAAGACGGTGATGAATCGTTATCATGTTCGGATTTCAGTCAAACAAAGGTGATGTAAGGTTTTCCTTCTTCTCTCAAACAAACGTTATTTTTCATTATTATTCATTGATAGCTTTAAAAGATCTTTACCTTTCCATCCACCCTCAAACAAAAACACTCCTAAACTGTACCGACTAAACGAAACGAGAGAAAGGGGGAAAACAACGGACTAGTTTAAATAAAAACAGGTTTATTGATTGGATCCTGGACCATTTCAGGCCCATAAATCTGGGTGTTCACATTGAGATAGGATCCTCATTGTTTAAAACCTGGTTTTCTGGTGCTTTCTGTGTGTGTGTGCCTGTGTGTGTGTGTGTGTCTGTGTGTGTGTGTTGATACTGCGTGAACCAAAACAATAACGAGGTCATCTTTCTTAGGCTGTGGTGAACAAAAGTGAAAGCAAACATGGTCCCTGAAGGCAAAATCAAAAGCAAAAAACAGATCAGAACAAAAAATAAATAAATAAAATTAAATTAAAAAATAAAATAAAAAATAAAAATCGGGCCAAAGTCGAGCTCAAGGAGCGAAGCTCTTCATCAGAACGGCCAATTAAATCCAATAACATCCACGTCGTTTCGCTTCAACTACAGAAAACATCACCCCTTTTCTCGTCATTTCCTTATTTACACATCTTGCCATCTCGCAAACGTTTAACCGCAACGACACTCAAGGTTACAAATATTTTTCAAATGTAACTTCTTTTTTTTTTTTTTTTAAGACGGACCGTTGAATTTTACAGAATTCTGCCGGTTGTCACGGCGAGCACCGGTTCTTATTCCTCAACGTTTTGGGCTTTACTGCTTGCTTTTCGAGTCTACTTGGCAACCTCGAACATCCCTTTAATCCTATAGCCCCCAAAACCCCCTGAAGATTTAAACCGGTTTGCCCAGTCCCACCAGAGGGCAGGAACTCCCTCCATCATTTAGTCACCGAGAGACGATGTGCCTCCAAGGCACTTTAGTACTAACCTAAATATTATTATTGATTTAGATCATACGATTTACGTAATTTGACTATGGCTTTAATACACTTTTAAGCATTTACCTAATTACCATCTGGGCCACCCGTGGAGGTCGGGTCCCTTTTTGAGCCTCGGTTCCTCCCTTCTAGTTTCGGGGTTTTTCCTTGCCACTGTCGCCCCCGGGCTTGCTCCATTTGGGATTTCATTAATCAGGCATCAGAAGTACAAAGGAGTGTCGCCTTTCCAAAAGATGCTCCCTTCTCGCCCCTGTGCCATAAAGAGGTTTAGTGTGGGGCTTGTCGGAGTGTTGTCACGTGCACAGTGTGTGTGTATATACACATCTCACCTACAATACTAGGAAAGATCCGGGAGGGACTCCGACCTGAAACACAGAGGTTATAAAGAGTGTGCAAATCTATCGAGAGTAAATAATACTGGCGGGTCGGTGTGAGATGACAGTGTGGTTACACAACAGCACAAAAGATCGAATTCAGCAGCGCCAGTCTGCACCGAAACAGAACTCGAACTAAAACTACAAGCTCAAACTGCAAAAAACAAACGGCTGTGCACCCCGTGTCTAACACAACTAACACAACTAACACAACACAAACACACAACCCAACACAACACAACACAACCACTGTTTACTTTTCTCCCACCCTCTGCACTTTCGTGCATAAATCATAAACGCGGTACAAAGTGTTCCTGAACCAGGCTCCTGCGCGCGCGCACACAACAACAACAACAACAACCAAGAAAAAACCAGCAAACACACAAACAAAGGCGCTGCAACAATCACGGGTTGCACAACGAGCAGCAAAAAAAAAAAAAGCAGAAAAGCTCGCGCCGAGGCTGGAGCGCGAGAGCGATATGAGCACGCGGTACTTACTAATCCGAGGCGCGGTAACAGCTGAATTGTTCCAGACTGTTCAAACAGAGACGCAGAGAAAGCGGTCAGTCACCATGACTAAGCACTACAACACCTCACTCTGCCTCCCTCTGCCAAAATAAGAGCGGGGGCGTGTTCCAAATCCCCACTGCACCCTACACACTACACCCTACACCCTACTCTCAGCTCAGCTCGGGTTGAGAGGGGGGGGGGATGTTATTTGGTGAAATGTCGCCATCTAGTGGGCAGTCACTGACATGGTTGTATAATTCTTTCATATGATCAGTTTTTAATACCAAAAAAAAAATAATCTAGCAGTAAGAGTTTCGTTTGTTTGATTTTCATAGTTAACGGAAGGAACGGAAGGGGAGTTACGGTGCTCTGATGTTACCCGGTTAAAGACAGGAACTGGTTCCAGTGAATATTCGGATCTTGTTTTGTTTAAATTTGACGTCTTTTTTACTTTCATACTTCCACATCGTTGCTGCTCAATCATTTAACCCTAACAACGTGTAATAACATAATAATAATAATAATAATAATAATAATAATAATAATAATAACGTGTGATTGCACTGCCATCTAGTGGCAGATATCTGTGGGTTGTTTTTTTTCAAACACGGTAATATAATAAATATCGGGCATCCCTGGAATATCACTTTGTCCTTTGTTGATATTCAAATTGAACAGGTTAAAAATACCTTAAAAATGAGAAAATACAGAACATAAAACATATATAAGCACACCGCTTAGAAAAATTAGGAGATTTTAAATTTAGAATTTTTTTTTGTGAACAGTATTTACAGGTATGTATGTATTTGTTGTTCGTTATATATTCTGTTGATATGTATATTTTACATTATTACTTCATTATGTATATGTGCTCAGAATTTATGTGTATACATGCACTATGCACAAATATTAAAATTTAAAATTGTGCAAAACAAACAACAAAACAATAGAATCAATTAATAAAGCGGCGATGCGCTTTACTACCACAAGGAGTCGCTGCAGACCACATTTCACATTTCACAATGTCTATGCGTTGTCATTTTTCGAACCTGTTCGGTTTGTGGATGCTGTGTTCAGTTTAGACGGTTCAATTATTTACGAATGAACAGATTTAATGTACAGGTTTAAACACAGTAAAAATCTTAGCCTAAACATGACGTACCCAAAAGGTTTGGCTCCCTTTCAAGAGACCATCTGGTTTAGCAGTAGAGAAGCGAGCCGTTTTTAAACGAGTTTGACTTGTTTTTTTTTAAAATAAAATAGAAGGCCTCTGAGTTGTATTCTTTGTTTTTGTCAGCCAGGCTGGAAAGCGTTAAGACTCTAGATCAGCCCTCCTGATTCACCACGGCTCGGTTTTACAACTCTGGAGGGTTTTTTTGTGCAATGTGTTTGCGTTTTTCTTCTAACTAAACTGTTTTAATTAAGCCTGTTTAAGTGAAAAGCTGACTGGCACGTGCACATGCCACCACATGGGAATAAAAGAAACAGGTCTTCTGAAATAATGTGATGCCTGTGATGCTTATTATGTTACTTGCAATAAAAAAAAATGAATTAGACACGCGTTTTATGTCACACTAAACATTCAGTATATGATGAAATAAATTAATTGATTTAAAACGATTAAGTTGTGAATCTAATAATACATACATGGTGTTAAAAATACTAAAAAAATATGCACGTACTGTAAATATATATTTACATTTACACAACAATTTTTATTTTTAAAAATATCCCCTCATTTTTGTGAGCAGTGTATTTGTGAAAACACAAAATGATAAAAACATCTGTGTGATTCGGAATTCATAACCCAGCATTTTTACAGCCCTGAAAGAATTAATAGTAATAATAAACAGTAATAATAATAATAATATTTAATAAATATGAATAATAGTACAATAATAATAATAGTCATAAATATATAAAGACAATATTCTAATAGTAATAATAATTATTATTATTTAATAATGATATAATACACAATAAATATGAATAATATTAATAATAGTAAAATAATAATAGTAAAAATACAAAATATCAATAATACTACAATAATAATAGTAATAAATACATATATAATATTTTAATAGTAAATAATATTAATAATATAAATAAATAAAAAAATATACATAAATATTGAAATATATTAAAATAGTATTAATAATAGTAAAATAATAATAATATTAATAATAATATACAAAATATCAATAATAGTACAATAATAATAATAATAATAGTAAAAATACAAAAGATACTATTTAATAATAATAATAATAAATTCTTAAAATATACATTATTATTTTAATATATTAAAATAATATAAATAATAGTAAATTAATAGTAATAATATACTAAATATCAATAATAGTACAATAATAGTAATAGTAATAAATACATAAAGATAATATTTTAATAACAATAATAATATAATTAATACATTCTTAAAATGTACATAATTATTTTAATATATTCAAATAATATTAATAATAGTAAAATAATAATAGTAATAATAAATAAAACACTATTTTAATAGTAAATAACAATATTAATAATAATCATCATCATCATATATTAAATTGCATTTTGTATCTTTATAATATTTTTAATAACTACTTTTTAGTTTAGCCTTTACAAAAAAAACCAAAAAAACCCAAAAAAACCCCTAATTGTAATTTATTTTTGACCCTTTTAAACAGTGTGAGCTTTAAACATGATCAGTGTGTGTTCACTATCTGCACAGTCACATTTCTACCCATGATGCATTTGGACACTTAACTCTCTTTAAAATGTCTAATTGTTTGTATTATTATATACAGTTTGAATGAAGTACCAGAGTATTTTGCTTGTGGTTCCGTTCATTTTATGTCAGATGGCACGGGAAATTACAGGCATGTGTGGGCGCCCTTTAGAAGCGTGTGTGTGTGTGTGTGTGTGTGTGTGTGTGTGTGTGTGTGTGTGTGGTCTGTGTACCTGCATTTACGGGTAAACGGGGGAAAGAGGAACTGACAGGAGATCAGGAAGGTAGAGTGAAACGAGAGCTAAAAATAAACCAACAACCCACTTCAAAAGGCCCCATCGTTTTGGCTTTTGGGTTTGGGGTGGAACACGGGTAAAGAACCTGCCCATGTGACATTTAGTGGGGTACAAAAAAAGAGTTACCATCAACAAAAACCGATGCAGGAAGGGAGGAGTTCTTACGGCAAAACGCTGATTCTTTTCTGAGGGCAAAAAAAAAAAACCCCTAGCTCTCGTAATAAATACTATAATACACAAACGGCTCGTCCTTCAATCTGTTCGTTTTGTCATAGTGATGTCATAGCAAGGTCACACCCGTACAAGGTATTTCAATCTTCAAAAAGAGATACGTCCTGGCCCTGGACTGACCCTGTGATGATGATCTGGGGAGCCATCGCATACGATAGTAGTGATATGAGGGACACTAACGGCTCAGCAATATATATATATAATGTGATGCCTCTCATAGCAGGGCTTCTAACCGGCACCTTGAGAAACAATGCTTCCCAGGAACGGCCAGATTGGTAAAGCTCCTTGGCCAGATTTATCGGTTGCCAGATTGATCACCTCTCGAAACATTTATGGGATTCAGCCTACGAGTGTGCAGGGTCTACAGGCCTAGCTGTAACATCTGTGGGTAAATGTGGCACAGGGTACGTCCGGGCCTCCACGCCAGCCGCGTTTCAGCTTGTATCCAGGCTAGGGGCGGCCTAACAGGGTAACTAGGGCCTCCTTGTACAAGTAACTGTGCAGTCAATGATAAAATTTATGATGATAAAACTGGACATCATCGTTTTAATTCGTACCTCAGTTCAATGCCCTTCTAAAAACCCTGTTGATTTGCAGAATAACAAACTCCTAACAGGTTTGGGCAACTTTTTAGACCTTAATCGGCTCATTCGTGGTGTATTAAAAGGCGAATATTTGTTTTCCGACTCGACTGTAAGAGTTTCGACCCAAAGTGTGACCTTCGGTGTGAAAACAGACGTCTTAGGACCTCACCTTCACCGAATCGTCCGGAGCTTGTGCGCCAGCGAAGCTCTTTTACAGCCGCCGAAATGATGATCATCGGCTGAGAGGGCCAACACACACTCTCACACTCTCACACACACACACACACACGCGCACGTACAAGCGTAAACGTGCTCTTAGCACGAGCGGATCTGAAGCGAAACGAGACCTGGTCACTTTCTAACGTTTATTCAGATCATTTAGGGTCGTAATGCAAAACAAGGCACATAATTTATTAATATATATATTTTAAAAAAATCTGTACATGTGTATAAGTGATGGTGAGTCCTAAGTGATGCACGTTACGGTCCAATGGTTTCGCCTCAGTCCGTCTGTCTCCGCGACTGGAGCGTGGACGGTACGGCCGGACCATGCAAAGCACGCACGGTTGCTACGCGAGATAAATTCGAAGTGCTTGCAGCAAACAAAAAAACAAACGAGGCCGTCAGAAATTCCGGAGAGATTATTTTCTAAGCCTCTTTTCTCAACCAGCGTGGCGGTTCCTGTCTCCGGCTGCGTCACGGGACTTTACTTGATTTCGCCCCAGCTCACACCTACGTGTTCTTACGTCACGTGAACGAGGCACCTCTTTGGAATTGTTCTGAAGAGCAAGAAATCCAGCCCCGGCTTTTCCTTCGGTCCCCCGTCCTTCAGTCCTTGCTTGGCACTTCTCTTCTCTTGCAGTCCGTGATCTCAAGGGGTTTGAAAATGGTGCAGTCCCACTGGGCTTCCAAAGTCCCACAAGTCCCCGTTTCCGAACCAGGGATCAAGAGAGGTGCAGTCAGACTCTGCTGTGTTCTCAGAAGAACGGTCCTTACTCACAGTTTGACCGATTTGATCTTCGGCGTGATGATCCTGATCGGAGAAGACGTTCCAACTCCGGATGAGATTGTCGTCTCCAAGCCACGATGGATGGCCACCTCCCTCTTGTTGAAGCTGCACTCCAAAAAGGGCACGCCGATCTTCTTGACCTGGCCATCTTTGGTGATCAGGCAGCGGTGGCAGAGCAGCTTCAGGATGGCCTTGCGCATGTCCTTGCTCGTCAGCGTGTATATGATGGGGTTGATCAGCGAGTTGATCATGGCCACCCCGAGGAAATAATCTGCCTTGAACAAGACGGAGCATTTGTCGACCTCGCACACAAAGTCCATGAGCAAGAGGAGGAACAGCGGCAGCCAGCAGGCGATGAACACCCCAAGGACGATGGTGACCGTCTTCAGGAGGGCCATGTACTTTTGAGAGCGTCGCGTCAAGCCTTTGCGCCTCAGGCTCCCCAGTTTCTTGGTGTTTCTCTTGACCGTGTGGAAGATTCGCCCGTAGAGCACGACGATGGCCAGCAGGATGGCGATGAAGATCAGGACGCAGAACAGGACGTAGCTTTTGGAGTAGAGCGGAAGCACCGTGCTGCAGAGGTGGAGATTTTGTAAGCAGTTCCATCCGATGATGGGCAGCACGCCGAGCAACACTGCGAGCGCCCAGCTGGCACCGATCAGGATGAACATCCGGTTGCGTTTGGCGCCGTGGTAGGGCTTCATCTTGACCATGGTGACGTGACGCTCGATGGCGATCGCCAGGAGGCTGATGACCGAAGCGGCGAGGGTGATGAAGACGCCGCCTTCCCTCAGAAACCACATCAGAGGGGTCAGGTTGAGAGTGTTGGGACCTGACATGAGAATATTGACCATGTATGTGAAGCCTGCCAGCAGGTCCGATAGGGTCAGGTTTCCGAGTAGGTAGTACATGGGCATGTGGAACTTCTTGTTCTTCCAGATGGCCACCAGAACGATGGCGTTCTCCACCACGATCAGCAAGCAGATCAAGAGGAAAGCGATGGCCTCAGGCTGGAGCCCGTCTTTGTATTTGTCCTGTTTCAGCTTCCCCGTGTGGTTGTAATGGTGCCTGAGCAGGTCATTGTTTTGGTAGTCATGGCACATGTCCAGAAAGTAGGAGTACGGAGGAGAGGAAGAGGAGGTATTGTAGGTATCTGCTGATGCCGAGCCCATTTTGCTGCTCAAATCTTGATCTGCTACCCAGCAGTCCTCAGGACGGACATGGTGGAGGAACGAAGAGAAAACAGGACCGATTCCTCATTCCTCGTTTTCCATTCTGTGGAGCCGCGACACTGCGAAGGCGTCCAATTAATCCGAGGCCACCAGGTAATCTGAGAAACGCAAAGAGGAACGGGATTAATGGAGCAAAGAAGAAAAACAGAAGCAAATCCTTATGAAATGCAAACCACATGCTTTCCTTAGACCATTGTGCTAAAAGTTATTCGTCAGAACGTGCCGTCCGAGACACTTATTTGGGGATAGATGAAAGAACCAAGCAGAGGTGGAATCTGAATCCTGAACCTCCTGGTCCAAAGTCTAGAAGCGCCTTAACCGCAAAGCCCCAAACAGTCTGGGTCTCCTTGCTGCATGAATTGGATTTCTAAGTCTCTACCAAAAAGCGAAAACATGGAATGCTGGGACTTTTTTTGAAGGATGCAGGCTGCCGCTTAGACCTTGAACCTATCTCAGCGTGCCAGTTTCCCGTCTGATCAGTCCTCTTTGGGATACCTTCTAAAGGTTTCTTGACGCACCAATAGGTTCCTCACAAGTCTTGCCGTTGTTCCACATGGATTTCAGACAGCATCACAGATCCAACAGTTTCACCTCACAGCTCTCTCAGGACTCTCTCTGCTGCTCTGAATCGTTCGTTCCACGTGAAAATGACTTTCTTTCTGAACTTTCATTTATCACTAAGAGCTCCATCTTTATAAATAAACACATAAATGTCTGATGGTTTAAAGTCGAATGGCTCCCACACGCCAGAAGCTTTTTACTCCGTCCCGGCTCTGCTCTGAATTATTATATTATTTCAGGCAAGCGTCTCTCCGTTCTAAAACACATTCCACCGGATGATGTTACAACGAGAAAAAGTTCAGGCGTTTTTTTTTTTTTTGTTTTTTTTTTGGCATTCCAGCGCCTCGGACACATGGTAACGTTTTAGGGTCTCGAGTTACACCGGGTGAAGCTCGCTAACAGGGGGCTGCAGGATCCGAGCGCGGAACCGCACCATAGACTAATATTAATCAGCCTCGCGAGGCTCCAAAAATGCAAACGAGGCAATCGGTGAAGCTGTTCGACGACGCTTTATACACAAAGCGATCAATGCGTTCGCGGAGCAATCCGAAATCGAGAAGAAGATGGCCTAAAACGTTTCGCGTGCAGAGGAATAATCAGAGCAACGCAGCAGAAAGCGAGTTGCCGAGCTGTGACTGTTCCCGGGATTGACAAGGAGCCTGAGCTGCTAGACTGAGGTTCAAGATCATCCGAAACCAACGCTCACCAAAAAAAAATGGGGTCACCGTTCAAGTCTGCCTGGGGAAGTCATTTGGTAAACTATATAGAACTTTTATGAATGGCTTTTTTATCCGATTAAACGGTGATCCCCTAACCGGGCTCCTCTCCCTCACCCAGGGCCAATTGAGCCTGTACGAGATGCCTGAACCAGCTTCGTACCAGCCTTCTAAATGAGTTCTACCTCGTACCTCGGGGTTCTCGATCCTAATCGTCTTAACTTTTCACTTCTAACGCGACTTCTCAACCAGGATTTTTCGATCTGATGTCATTGAATGCACATTCCACTGGTTCAGGCGTCCTTATTTACTCCAGAACGAGGCAGGCATGAATAATAATCCATTGAAGAACCATCAACCCAAACAAAAGTTATCAAACAATATAAAAACGCCAGAACAGAAAGCGGATTTAAACACATCTTTATATATCTTTATATTATATATATATATATATATTAATATTAATCGGACTTATGGATCAGTCTTAATCCTGCATAATTACAAGCAACAGCAGAAGCACAGCAGCCTGGTTTTGATGCTGATCAACTAGTAAAGTTTAGTAAAGTTCCTGCTCAGTGCTTAATGCTTTATTAAAACAATAAATCTAGCCAAAACAGACTTTATTCTACGTGCAGCATCTGTTTAGTTTTGTTAAGTAGAGCCCCATTCCTGAGTCACGTCAACATTTTTGTTCTGTACAGTCCTGAAAACATTATATATACAATACATATACATATATATATATATATCCTGGATAAAATAAATAGTAGATAGTTTGGGATTTTACCTACCACAGGTATTAAAGGTGGAGGAGGAAAACGCGGTGCAGCTTGTAACGAAGAAAATCTTTTCTGAGTAGAGTAAAGTCAGAGGCAGGACTCAAAGAGAACAGAATGAGTGGGCAGGACCTCTCGCTCTCTCTCTCTCTCTCTCTCTCTCTCTCTTTCTAATTTTTTTTCTCTCTCTCTCTCTTTCTCTCTCTCCCCTCGAGTGATTTTGAGCATAAGGTGGCCTAAACATTACTATAAATCAACCTGACATCTACAAACACTAAACTGCAAACCTGCCATAGCTGTCCCGGGTCATGCTGTTGGCACTTTTATCACCGCATGTACAAAAACAGCAGAAACATGTTCAGAAGTCGCAGCAAAAATCGTATAAAACCTTCCCCAAAAAAACCGGACAAAACGCGTTGGAAAGAGTCAGGTATGTAGTTCAAGCAACGAAATGAAACATAGCGTTATATTCTTGATGTTCGGATCTTTTGTAAACCTTTAAAAAACACTTCTTGTCTCAAGCCGACGTCTGTTTTCAGCCAGCAGGGGTTTCTCAAGGGTTCGGCCGTCCTAGATTTCTGTCGTCCAGGCGTGAATGAGATGTATGCAAGGCAGATTTTCGTTTCCTACGATAACTCTTAAGACCAGTAGTGTCGCGGTAAGATAAGCTAAAGATAAGGATAAACATAAAAAGGTGAAAACACACCAGGAGTACATTTAGAAGGAGCGACTTTATTACTATTATTCTTGAAACAAACTATATCAAAATAATTGAAAGGTTTGAAGGCCTTTACGTTCACAAGCTACGCAGCAAAGCCCGCGGAGGAACGTAAGGTTTGGTGAAAAAAAGTTTCGGGACCGGCATCATGGTGAGGCTCGTCGAGTCCAACTGGGCAAAAATGCCCTGCTGCTGAATTCACTCATGTGTGAGCTGCAGCGTTCGACCCCTTTTATTTTTGAAGTTCAGTTTACACTTGGCGACGCGAGTCAGCAACGAAAAAGTGCATCTCAGAACCTGGAACTGAGACTTGGTTTTTTCGTTTTCTCGTCGCAGCACTTTGTGTGAAGATACACTTCTCCTGTGCACACGGGAAGGTTGTGGGCCATTTTGAACGTGCACGGATATAATAAACACAGCAACGAGCCTGAAAAGGCTGGAAGAGGGTTCTTTTATTAGGGCTTTTATGATGAGTCACTGAAAAAAAGATTCGCCCCGATTCCTTTGTACATCTTTCCGTTTGCTTTTCATCGTTCTGTTTGACTTCGCAGCCACCATTTCAAGTTCAGGCTTGTCGTCATGCTTTCTCTCTCTCTCTCTCTCTCTCTCTCTCTCTCTCTCTCTTTTTTATTGTAGCGTCCCTTTATAACGCTGCCGCATTTCCTGTCAGGAAATCGTATCCCTGTGAGAACCAAAGGCCCGCCTGTGCCTACAGGTACGACCAGTTTCCACGCCTTAAAGTGAGAGTTTTTCACCCACTTCTGATCACACGAGCAAATGAGTGTGCAGGTAAATCCGGGGTGCCCCTAGGATCACGCACGTTGCACGCTGCCAAAAGTAAACACAAGCTGCCTGTTTGTTTAGTTTTTAAGTCATTTGAAAAAGCAAGCTGAACGCAGGACGAGCAGGAATCTATTAAGACTTGGACGTCTAATGGACTTCAGCTGATTCCCTACTTTCTTATGGCATTAAGGTTTTTTATACTGGGGGTTCATACCCCACCTCTGGCAAGATACCACGGTTGGGCACTTCAGATCGAGGATCTGGTTTTGGGCCTCTGCTAAGCGTCTAAAGTAAAAGAGAGAGACAAACACTGACCCAAATTCGAGTTCGATTTGTAGACTTCTATACGAGCTTAGTGCTCACGAGGTTCGTACGGCATCTGGAGATCGTCTTTTGGAAGAACGTACCAAATTCCACACAGACAGTAAACGGTACGAACCGAACCTTTGTGCTGGACGCTGTGCCACAAAGACCTCAATTGTTTGGCAGTGATCAGTTTCCCAGATCTGCAGTCTTGTCTCTGGTCCTGGCCAGCTCCACTCAGTGGCCTCCATCTCCAGAAGCTTGGCCTAGATAACAATGTTAACTAAGCATGGGCGAGGTTTGGGGTGGGGGCCAGTGGCTTTGAGTTCATGCACATAACTGTAGAGCTATTTGCCCCTTGGAGTCACAACGTTGCCCAGCGTTAGAGTTTCCGAAGTCTACAGAGATAACAAAGATAAGGCTCTGGGTCATTTCAGTAAAGCCTCTAATGTAGTTCCGGAAATCTGCCGGCTGATCTTTAGGCTGTTGAGCCCAAACCAAAAGTCTGGAGGTCTGACTTCTTCAAGTGGCCCTATCCAGTGACTGAAAAGCAGATTAAGTGATCGAGTCGAGCAGATAACCTTTAATGCAAAGAGCGGGGATTAGGTCCGACCCCTCGGCCCCATCTAGAGCCCCTGTGGGAACTGCAGACCTGTGTTTGAGTTTGGAGATTGCAAACAAGCCCAGACTCCCACCTGCACTTGTCTCCTCGGTCATGGTAAAGAAATGATTAGCGTCCCAAAACCTTGAGTACTGGACAAGTACTAAGTACTGGACGCTACAAGATGTGACCCAAGGACCAGGGCATAGGCTGGCAGAGAGAGGCAGGATATAAACCAGGGTGGGAACTAGGGCTCTGCCAACTGTCTCCCGAATTAAGTGTTCTCTCCGCCAAAGACAGGATAGCAAACATAGTGGCAAGGTGCTCCATCCTGCTGACCAGTGGGCACAGGCCTCCATATTTGGCAGACTGTTTGGTGTGGTGAGGAGGCTCGCTCTGGTTCTGCCAGTATCTGCAGTGGTCGTTTCGATCCTGTTGAGAGCTCAGTTGCAGAAAAGCATTAGAAGGAGTCTCGGCTTGAGACTTTAAGAACCCAAACCCAACTCACTGAGATGCTGAGTTCCTCAGAGAGGGCGATGATCAGGGCCGACCAGTGCTATTGGTGCCAGACGTACTGCAACTGCGCTGACGGATTATCTCAAGGCACACTACAGAACATCTCGAGGACGTTTCTGGATCTGGCATCTGAATCCAAATTACCGCTGTCCTTCTGTCCTCGCCGTGGTCTGCACTGATCCTCGTTAGTACATCATCAAAAGCTAATGTCCTACAGAAGAGCAGCCGGAGATCAAACGGCCAGAGAAGGAGAAGGAAAAAAAGGGTTTGTCTCTGGGGACTGAACGATTCTGCAGATGCTGAACGCCTGAGTGAACGTTTCTGCTCTTTTACCCAGAGCTCTCCAGCTTCTTCAGCTTTTATCTTTCCTATCTTTGGTTTGCACCAATCCATCAGAAGCTGTGAGTGGATTTCCCAACGGTGCGTCCCTTTATTCCTCCCAAGGGGCAGAGATGATGCTTCTGCTCCTAGAAAACACAGCCAAAGAAACCAGACATGCTCTTTCTGACTGGTCTGTGTTAACAGTAACCTAAGAATTTAGGTTTTTGTTTGTTCTTTAAAAACAGTTGAACGTGGTTTTTGGTGCCACCTTCCGCAAACCATCACAAAGTTCCACACTGTTTCTTTCAAGCGTGTATTTTAATTCCCACACTGCTATCCATGCGCAAAGGTGGGAGGAAAACCCGTTAATTTTAATGAGTCCAGGGTTTTGGTATGTTCTCCCATCTTTCATGGGTCTGCTTGTGTTTCCCAAAACAAGCCAGAAGGTGTACTAGAGCCTCAGGAGGATATAAATAATAGTACATAAGTGGCTTATTATTTTTGAGTAATGTGTAATGATCCAATCCAATCGTCATTACATGCTGCTGCTGGAAAAAAAAAAAAGATTTGGCAATCTGGCAACCTGTTTGTTGGGTCAATAACTGAATTTATTTCTAAATGCATTTCTATACTTCTGGGTTTTTCTGTTTATTACACATGCTCTGTATAAAGCAAAGGTGTTCTAAAAAGGTTGTTTTCAATGAAAGCAAATACCATTAATAAGGTTTATTATGCATTTCATTCAATTCAATTTTATTTGTATAGCGCCTTTTACAATAGCCATTGTCACAAAGCAGCTTTACATTGATGTATAAACAAGTGTCGCAAACTGAATTCTATAGGTCCCTGTTTGTCTCATTTTTTCGATTTTATTTTACGTTACACCTTATTCATATCAGGATTACATTTTTCTATACGTATGCATGAACGTTACGGACTCGGAACAGGACTTTGTTTATTAAGGAAACATATGTGAATCTAACATGATCCTGTGACGTCTTTTCATTTACAAAATCAATAAAGCACGACAAAGGAGCCTCCAAACTTATGCATAACAGAAAAAAAACAAACTCTTTGGCCTCAGTCAGAGGAGGCAGGGTTCCACATTTGAGCCTGGTTCCTCTCAAAGTGCTTTCTTATGCATTTTAGGGAGTTTTTCCACACCACTGTCGCCTCTGTCTGATCGTTTGGGGTCTAAGCTCGGCACCCACTCCAGCTCCGAGACGATGTTGTTTATTAAAAGTGTGACATAAATAAAACCGAAATACAGATCCTGTGTGCAGATTTGACGTCCATCATCTCCACAAGGAGGATTAAGCTCCTCTCCTGACATCCACAAACTTCGTCCTTGTGACTTCACACACACACACACACACACAGCTGATAAGTGTTCAGACGGGCCGTGCAGAGGCGCAGAGATAAACGCCACATTCCTCTGACTGTTACCACTCCAGATTTTGTGCGTCATTCTGTTGCCGCCTCACCCCCACCCGATCCAAACGGCCGCTTCACGTCCTGGGGCGTTGCTCTGGGTGAACCGTTAGCAGCATCATGCCGAATGACCTAAGCTGGTCCGTTCATGATTAGCTCTGAACCCTAACGAGCCCCTGAAAGCCAAGCAAGAACAATTTATGAGGGTTTATTTAGCTTGAGCAGTGGTTTGGGAGGAATTCAATTCAGAAAGATTGAGGGAATAAAATGAGAGCGAGAGAGGAGAGAGGCGAAAAACGATCCCTTCTGAGAGTACGGGAACCGTTGGTGAGCACTGACGCATGAAAACGGTCCTCATTCATCAGGGAGTGGATGGTCGAATTCGACCAATTACAGAGATAACACCCTGCACAGAGAGCGACCGGGGTCATGCCATAAACCTAGAGTAATTCACACTAAAAAACCAAAAAACAGTCTCTCCTATGTGAGAACCTCCTGCCTTCCACTTCTGTCTTCGTTATGTCAGTTCAGGCCTTTTGCCCATCTCATGTCTAATTCTGCAAATTCACATTTAATTCTTAATAATAAGTAGCTAACATCTGTCAGACTTTAATTCCTGCACATTAATGGCTAACGTTCTGAGAGCTTGCAAAAATGCTACTGGGACTGTGGTGATGCAGCAGTTAAGGTCCTGGACTATTGACTTGGGTATTGACCAGAAGGTCCAACACTTTTTCCAACCCCAAAATTGTTTTCTGTTGTCTGCTGTAGGATTGTATTGGTAAGATAGGGACAAAAGCATCTGCTGAATGCTGCTGTAAAGATAAATATTGGGAAATACCATTTCAGCTTTATGATCAATGCATGTTTATGTGTTTTTTTTTCTGATTTTCACTTACACTCAAATGCATTAAAACGGCATATTTCGGCAATAACTAATATGCCTTGGAACTGACTGGAACTGGGCGCTGAACACAGCTCACGAGGGTTAAAGCCATTAGGGTTGGAATGTGGCTCCTGATGAAACTGAATCGTAAACAGCTGGATTAGCTTTCCCCTCTCCTTCTAAATGTTAGCAGTCCCTTCCTTGTCCTCGCTGCAGCTGTATCTCGTACACGCCAGAGTTTTTCAGTTATTTCTTCTTCTCAGCGCGTCCTAACCTCACTGATAAGCCTTGTCACGCTGTTTTGGCGTTAGGGAGCGTACAAACTCCGATGCATGCGTCAGAGGAGTTGGAGTAGCTCAGCGTGGACGTGTATTGCCTTTTATATTGCCTGAGTCAGCATGTGTTAGATAAACTGTGGTTGATTTTGTGAATCTGGTGCTGTTTACACCATTTACAGACCCCTTCATGGCCCCGCCGCCCCGACACGCGGATTAAAAATCAATAACAAAATAAATAAGCTGCAGATGCTTTGTTTGAGCGTCTGCCGAATGCTAATATCAGTGCAAACAGCGGCTGATGTAGATATGTTTAATGTTCTTTTTATTCTGTTTACTTTAATAGGAAAGTTGAGAATAAAACACAGTTTTCACTGTTAATCCAAATGAATTTCGAGTAGTCAAGATGTACAAGGTTAGCAGCTGGAGCTTTGAGCCTGATGTAGCCAACATATAGCTTAAAGCCTGAAAAGCTAGCTTATTGGAGCCATGCAAACTCTTAAATATGAATCACTTTTCTCAACTACACTCTGCATAAATACTCTTAGAATTAACCAGTGCTACAAAAACCAAGAGACAAATTCAACTGGCAACTGTGGCATAAGTGCACACCGTGCTAATCTGCTAGCGATTAGCGCCCGTTAGCGCATATTAGCGTTAGCGCTGCGCTACTAAACAATTTCAGACAACAAACACGCAGAAACTGTTATATTGTGATAATTTCACATTGTTTTAGCAGAGGCAGAGGTTCTGCTACAGAATTTGAGCACTTGAAATACAGTTACAGTAGTGTGCAAAAGTTTAAGGCCCCCAATCAAACAGTGTCTCATCTACAATCACAGCACGTTTGTGGTTTATTTACTTCGACTAGTTTTGAAAATCGTGTATGGAAATGTGTGGAAACGTGTCAGATAGTTAAGTAAGTACGTTTGTTCCCTGCATGGAAGTCACAAGAACTATAAAGAGGATGCTATAACGCAGTTTTATGTTGTTTTCCTAGGTATTCATTCATTCTGTATGTCATGTTGTGTTTTAGATGCTGGTCAATCAGCAAGATCATATAAGCCCCAAGCCCCATTCCATGGTCCAAGATGGTTTGTACTGATCTAGTGCTGTTTTAGCCAGCACACCAGTGTCTAAAACAGAACTGTCTTTGTTGGAAAAATGAACTCTCCTCCATGCTTTGATTGCAGAAAAGAAAACACAACAGCACGTTCAGGACTTCTGAACTCAGTCGGCTCTGATAAGCTGAGCCACTGTTGGAGGATCTTATCTGCAATTGTCTGGGCGCTCATCTGAAAGAATGCAAATCAGACCTTAGTGACCTGCTCTTGTCACGGGTTGGCTCAGCTGAGGTTGAACATTAACCCTTTTCTCTTCTCATTTGTTTAGATTTTGCATTATGGAAGAACAATGGTCTGTTCAACATGGTGTGCAGATCGTTTTATGAAGTGCGCTGCGTCCGGCTCCCTGTCTCAGAGGGAAAATCCGTCTCCAGGTACGTATCGTTTATACATGCATTAATAAATATTCACATATATGTATTGATATGGGGTCAAAAGTCACGAAGAGGACTAGTCACAATGCTTGCTGAGATCTTGGGGAAGGAGTCAACTAAAACACATCTTAAATCTTTGCAACAACTGCTTGAGGACCAAAGAAGATAGTCACACCCCCCCCACTGAGCGTGGGGGCACACGAGGACAATAAGCTCTTATGCGTGTTGTGAAATCATGGCGGTTAAGACGTCCACATCATTACGACAGCAGGGGAACATACCAAGTACCGATATGAAAATGTAAAAACTGCAGAATAGAAGCATTTTCACAAGGGCCTCGTATTTATTAATGCTTGTTTGTATTCCAGTTCTAAACTGTTCTTCAGCATCATGAAACCAAAACAAATCGCTGACTCAAACTCCTGCTAAAATGCGACAAGGGGAAATCCAAAGGGTTCAGACAGGATCTGGTCGCAGATCTTTGGATTAAGGGTGATTTGGGATCTTGCAGCTGATTTCTTGGGCTCACAAATGTATAAACCTCCAAACATTTGGACCATTTATTTAATAGAAAACAGAAAGCTGGTTCTAATTAAGCCCTCTGTCTTTGTGGCGAGGATTTAAACGTTGGCCCATCTGTCAGATTTAAACACAGGAAATAAAACATGTATGCTCCACTGTAAGGCGTGTGTATGTACATATGTACTTTCTAAATATATTAGAATATATAGCTAAATATATGCAGGATTGCTCTTCTGTGAAGTTTCACCCCAGTCTGGTGATTAAAGACACACCTTTAACAGGTTCCTAACAAACAATTCCCTTTGTCCTAAAGACTGGAGTCTTTTAGAGTGTTCAACGGCAAACACCGTTTCTTAAAATAAGAGACTCTGGCATGGAATCTGTATGAGTTATTTTTTATTAGATCACGCGTGCTTTGACCAATCAATGCAGTGGCTCTGCACGTGGTGGGGTGGGGTTCGTCTTTGGGTTTTGATTGGCATAGCGAGGCCCACCGTTGGTGGGTGAGGTGCCGATTTCACTGCGTGTGGTTTCTAGGAATTCCTCTTCCCGAGCCATTTAGGTTTGATTTACATTCGTGGAAAAGGGCGCAGATGGTTTAATTTATCAATCAGTGTGTAAAATGTGACAGCATCAGCTGTGAAACTGAGTAATTCCCTCTGCTGCATCAGATTTTCAGGACAGCCCTGCCATAAATCCACTTCTGGAAACCATCTGCTGTTTTCTGGAACTCGTCCTCGTTCCAGTGGATCGGCTGCATCCTGAGCATCCGCCGAATCTCACCGGTGGCCAAACTGCTGTTTCCTCTGAGCAGAGCACAGGCGTGAAGCAGCCAGGAGAAGATTCGGGACTGCTCCTGCGCAGGCGACGACCTAATAAAGCGAGACGACCGGCATGAGAGAAATGGTGTTTAGTTTCGCCTTCAAACCCTTTTGGTTATTTTAACACGTTCACCCTGAGCGTTGCCGTGACTAATTGTCTGGGATAAACGTTGACATGCCGTACAGATTTATCGTCCTTTCCCCTGCTCACTGCACATGGATCATGACTCAGGCTCACCCCGCTGCTTTCCCTGTCTCTGATAATGCTATCAGTCGTCTGGTCTCTTCAGGGGTCTCGTCTCGGTCGGAACGGCGTCCGTTGTTGCTTTTTTAGCCGCAGACCTTAGTCGGCCTTTCCGCGTGGGCAGAAACAAGTTAAATGGAGTTGGGACTAATATTCAGTTTAGGAGGCCGAGCGTGACGACCCCTTTGACCCCAAACACACACCGGGCTGTAAACGAGGCTCCCGCAGCCAGGCCTGGGACATTCGAGCAGGAGTCCAAACAGTGCAGGTTTTATTTTGTTTTCTTGCGGGTGGAGGAGGAGGGGAAAGGGTTTCCAACCTCCCTAAACTGACTTACGATCCTCATTATTTACGGATGCTGAGAGAAAATCACTGTATTCCCAAAGGAGGCATTATCGGAGGGGGCGGAGTGAGGGCTTCGAAAAATAGCAGAAACGGTTTTCATCCACTTGTTTCTCTTCTTGTCTGATCACTGTTACATTTATTAGAACATTATTTGGCGAGAACCCTGAACTCCTAGTGGAACAGGGCAGCCTTTGCTTGTTCGACCAACTGAGAAACTCTGGTTCTACAAAAAAACCCCAAACCTAACCAGACCTAAAAATGTGGGTTAGGGGTCTTGGTTATGGACCCATAATAGCTTTGGTCATTCCAGAGGTTGCTTGGGAATTCAGCAACATGTCAGAGAGACCCAACGCTCTGCGTCGTGAGCGCAAACGAGAAAAGAAAACTGCGCTTTCCCCGTCAGTCACGTCTGTATGTTTTTGTTTTTTGTTTGTTTTTTGTTTTGGTTCGTGCCTTTGGGGGAGGAATCTCTAAAAGATATGGGTTGATTGTCGAGAGCTTGCTTTAAAAACAGTACCAGTAACGGTAAAAGCAACCGCGTATTCCCTCTAAGCCCCATCAAAGTTTAGGGAAAGTCTTTAACGGCTAATAAGCATCTTCAGATGTTTACGTTTTTGGAAAAAGCGAGTTCCCATGAGCTGGTGGAAAATGTTTGGGATTTTTGTTCTCGTACCGTGATTACTTCCCTTAAACAGTTCAGGAGCCATCTGTGCCACGGACACACACACACACACACACACACACACACACAGAGTCTTGGTAAACCTATGTTTAAGGGGACTTTCCACTGACCCAATGATTGTTGCTTTTAAAGAAAGGTTCACTTTTTGTAAGCACTTCAAGGTTTGGGGATCAGCCAAGTATACTCCCTACAAGTATAACAAATGCATTGTCTCTTTTTCACACACACACACACACACACACACACGAGAGTGCAGTCAGACATATGGAAGATCATAAAGTTGCGTGGTACAGATTGTTTAGACTCGAGCGAGCCTTAAATCACAAAGCTTTTAAAGTCATATCTTACTTTCTCTTATCAGCTTGTCTTTACATCTGGCTGGGTGAATAAACACACACACACACACACACACACACACACACTCTCTCACACACACACACAGCTGGCCTTAGGATTTCTGGGACCTCATCCAGAAACATAACATAAACACAGAACCAGCGCCTACATGACACGTCCTATTTTTTCTATTTCTCTCTATGATTTTGGAAGCCAGCTAATGATATAAGGCGAAGCGCTGTTCGTAAAAACGAGACCAAACAAGGTGTCCTGTATCAGCTGAGCTCCAATTCTGCAAACGGCTTAGAGGGTGTCATATCCGTATCAGAACGCGCTTAAATAAGCTGTGTGTGATTGAACGGCGCCGGCACTCGATCGACTGTGCAGCCAGAGGGAAGCGTGGAGTGACGATTCACGGGCTTACCATGTCTAATCCTCTCAAAACTGCGTCAATCCGAGCGTTCAGAAACCTTAGAAATAGAAAACGTGAGGAGAAAACAAAGTCATTCTCAAGTTATTTAAAGAATAGCCATTCTTCATAGCTATATTTCTTAAAAACAGAGGTTTAAGGAAGGAAGGTGCAGTGCTCCACGGGACTGTTCTGATCTGTTGTTGTTTGTTATTCGTCCACAAAAGCGATAAACCCCCCCCCCCCCCCAAAAAAAAGCAAAGCACGGATCCCCTTGATTGCTCGAGGGTCCTGGGTGGTCGTGCTTATAACCCAATCATGCTTATGTTAACAGTGTTAAGGCCTGTAAATTCCATCACCCCGTCTAACCCAGCAGCGCTTTTGCTCTCGCGTTATCGCCGTCCAATCACCGACACCCAAAGGAAAAGGCTTCATGAGAGAAACAGAGGCGATTTAGCTCCGAAACGTTTACCTGTGAACCCGATCAGAGCTGGACATTTCGGATAAAAAAAACAGGCTGAGCTGAGAGTGTCTCCAGATTGATGGAGCTCTCACAGGACGGGGTTTATGAGCTTTATGAGGTGCCACGTTTCTCCGAACAACAGGTTTGTATGACGTCCCGAGTTTGGCTTGGTCCCGAGCGTAAAGGGTGAGTTTAAAATATAAATCAAACACGAGATGATTCATGGGACAGTTTTTCATTCTGCAGAAATCATACAGAAGAGAATCGGGAAAGGACGAAATAATGAAGCTGTCTTGCTGGTGAAAAAGAAGGGCGAGAAAGAAGTCCATCCCACGCCCCCTTCTTCGTTGGCAGAGCGGTGCATGGTTTAGGAACACTGGCGGGGGAATGGGTGTTACCAAATTGGGGCACTGAACGCTTAAGATGAAAGGGTTTGGTTTGTTCTCTTAGCACAGCCAAACCAATACGACCTCATCTTTTACTTTTTTTTTTTCCTTTTACCCATAATTGATGGGGGTTTGAATTGTTTGCGCGTTCGTTCAGAAATTAGGGTGAGATAATATCGTGATTTTGGATTATCATTCCCTTTTCTACCTGTTCTGTCGAGACAAAACTCAAAACCCAGACTTTGGTTGCTCTTGGAAAAAAATTTTTTTTGCTACGTCACGCCGGCGTGTTCGCACAAAATCGGAGGTTTAAAAGGTTTAGATAAAGAAAACCAAAGAGGCGTCCGACCTCTACGAGACCCGAAAACCAAACCGTGTTTAATCTGAGGGAAAGAAAAAAGGATGACTCATGAGAACGAGCGGGCTGGATCCGAACTACAAAGGCATGACGACTGCGCATTTCTTTTCATCCACGATAAACAAGTTGTCTTCGGACTTCGATGGGATTTAATCGCAACGTCCAAAGACGATGATGGAGGATTTATTAAGGACTTTATTATTTATTAAAGTAACGTAGGCTCGTATTGGTCCATTCTTCATGAATTTTCATGAGTCTGTCTTGATCCAGGTCGGCCTTACCTGGTTTCCTCCCCAAAGCACGCCCTTTTATACTAAATCTATCTCCACGGGAGTTTAGTTTGGTTTTGGAACCTGGGGCGATTTGTTAGGAGAATGAAAGAAAGACGTTACTTGTGGAAAAATCACATCACAAACCTGCCATCATCTCACAGAACAAAGTCTTAGCAGTTGAAGTTTGAATGTGGAAGTACGAAAATGAGGCGCGGTAATAAAAAGGGGGTGGGGCTTAGGTTCTGATCCTGTTTGTCGGGATAAAGGACCCTAGTTTTGTGAGAGCCGCGGCCGGCGATTAAGCTAAATCCACTCCAAACGGTGCGTCGGGCGTCGTTATGGCCTCGTTAAGGTTTATAAGATCTAAATTGCGAACAGACCAAATGAGCATAAGCCACAAAAAAAAACTATTATAACACGCCCACGAGAGCGGGGCATTAAAAAGCGGCCTGATGATCAGATACACGAGCGTTCAGCTGGAATTTAGCTGTAACTTTAAAGAGTGATTCTCTTAAACTTAGTGAAAAAAAACGATCCTAGACATTTCTTACTAAACTAAACTATCTAGCTTACTCGTGTGAGGTAAAATAAACCGGAGGATTGATTGACAGATTTTAAAGAGCTCTGAGGTTCATGTTTCGCCTCGGGCGGGGTGAAGTCTGTCAGTTGCTCAGTTACCACAAGCTGCCAGTCATAACTGGCACCACACCGCCCAGCTCTGGGTTCATTGGCACCCATACAGGATTAACCCCCTTAGTAATTACCACACAGTTTGCCCGGAGTGGGCACTCGGGATCTCTGCTCGTCTTGCTGGGTGCTGGGTTCCGCGTTGGTCATGTGACCGGACCAGTCGTGCCGCCTTTTCGCCCATGCCTTCATGTGCTGTTTTTATTTTGTACACACGAAACCTTTTCTCAACTGTAACTCGTTTTTTTAAAAAGTTGTATCCCGTAAAACAAATAACTAACGAACGGCATCGCTCTTCCCAAAATGATCTTGCTGCAATCTCCTGTTGTTGCCTTTTTGGGCCGTCCTCCCTTGACGGGTTGGATTGTATAAACGAGGCTTTGTGTCTGACGGGGAGAAGACCCTGGTAAGTAGAGACGGCAGTAAAACCCCAGTCCAAAGCCACCGTCGTTAGTGCGGCGTTTCGGCTATCGCTCGTACGCTCCGACCCGAGCCGGACTGAGGACGGCTGTTTACTTGTGAAGAGGAGAAAATGCGTAGTTTGCACGACCCTGCGGTTTCTCTTGCGCTTTTATCTTGGAACAAATCAACGTCCTTCTCTTTGAAGGCGGCCAATCAAAATGGCCACAAGCAAAGACGAATCCGCTGAAACACTCAGAAAGAGTAAGCAGGGGATAAAAAAAAAGGGGTTCGTCTTTATTTTTAAAGGGATAGAAGTCTGTGATGTGGGACTGAAAAGATGCTCGTTAGACAGAGTGCTTTAGAAAGACTCTTAAGAACCTAATCCTGCTGATTGGTCTCTCACGGTTCCTTTTTGCCCCACAGATGCCTCCGGTCTCTTTTATGCTTTATGACAATGCCTACTGGTAAAATGGCTGGCCTGTTTTTGGAAGAAGGAGGACAGAACATGCCAAACTCCTCACGTTTGCCTGTCGTGGCTTGCCTCTTATGAAACGCTCGGACTCGGTCGAATCGATGAGCGAAGGCCAGTGTGTTGCCAGAGGTTTGTGGTCGGCAGTTTTACAATCTGTCCCGCATCCACAAGGCAGCATCTCTTTGGACTTTAAATGTGACTGGAGCCTCCGGCATGGACCGCAGAAACCAGAGATCTCCATTTATTAAAAACACCCTCTAACCCAAATCCAAACTGAACCTTAAACTCTCTCGTCCTCTGCTGCCTCACCCCCGTTCCGTCCTCCTTCCCATTTATTGTGGTTCTGAGGTTTGGACAGAACGGCTTCGTTAATACAAACACACACACACACACACTTACACACACACACACTGCGCCTGGTAGGCTTTCTTTGGAGCAGTCATGCAGGAGCCTGGAGCTAAACCCCTGCCAAAGCAAAGTATTGCCCACTGTGTTGTCAAGGAACAATGAAGGAAATACTCTCAGCTTTTTTTCGGCGCAGGAAGGGGGGACTGGGTTCGAACGGTGTCATGCCAAGACCATTGGAGGGATTAAGCGGGGTGCGGTCCGCATAAACGCTCGATGAGGCTTAGGAGAAGCGTAACACGCTGAGGAGACGAGACATGATCCAGTGTTTATGGACGCTTTAGGAGCTGTCCGGCTCTGGAAGAAAAATCATAGCACAATAAAAGTTCTGGAGACCGAGCCGAGGTCCGACGGGTGCCAAACAAGTCCAGAGCCTTGCAGAAATGTGCCTGTGAAAACCAGATTATTTAAATTAGTTTTCCATTGTTCGGTGTGTTTGCACTTACTGAAGGTTTGAAGTTCAGCCTTGGACAAGCTTTTAATTCTGAAGAGCTCAGATAAGATCTGGTGTTTGTCAATACTGAAGTGAAACCCCGCGTCAGGTTGCGGTCGGGATACAGTCGCACATGGCGGAGGTGAACGCGAACGCTCGCTGGAGCCTCGCAGAAGTTTCCTCCGTCTCGGATCACTGGAGCGATGCTAGTTTTCACTTTGGCTTTGCATGCCGGGACAAGATCTCTGCTCCGGGGAAACATCGCAACACTCAAGCGAAAAACTGGAAGTGTTGGGACGGTACGGAAGTTGCTAACAATAAACAAAAGCGCAGGGTTCCTCAGGGAACCTGAGATATTTCGTATTTTTCCTGGTCGACTTCATTCCGTTTGTTAATAAACGTCCATTCCTGCATCCCATTCCTACATAGAAGGAATCCAAAAAAAGTTGGGATGGAGCCAATTTAGGGCCTTAGTGATGATCTGGTATAAAAGCAGCATCCAGGAGAGACTGTTTGAGGAGTAAAGACGATCAGAGGAACTCCAGTTTATCACCAAACGTTCCTCAAAGAAAGATGGGAAGGGATTTACTGTAGACGTTTCTGTCTTTACAGACCATAATATCATAATCCTAATATAATATATTGTCCTAAAAAAGCCTGAACGAAAGAGGGGTGATCTCTCTCCCCTCCCTCGGAGCGGTCATTCATCACTATCTGATAGAATCACATGGGTAAGGGATTACTTTATCCAACCATTATCAAGCTCTACATTCACAAATACCACTTAAAACTTTACTGCACCAAAAAACAAGCCTCGTGTTATAGCCAGCTCCACAAGCTCCGCCCACTCCTCTGGGCTCGGGGGCATCTAGGAAAAAAATTAACCATCGCTTCGAAACTCGGTCTCGGGTTCCGCCCCAGGTTTCTTCCTTCTGCGTTCAGGGATTTTCCTTGCCGCTGTCGCCCCAGGCTTGCTCCATTTGGGATTGGCCTTTTAAGATCATATAATGCTGTAAAGCTGCTTTCCCACCTTCTACCTGTCCCTCTCCTTGTGTTCGGCCTTTTTTCGGAGATTAGCATCCACGTGTTGTCCCCGGGATGGTAAACGTCGGTAAAACAAAACAGAGCTCTTCGTAAGGGTTACGGGCTCCAGTCATCAGGCTCAGACTAAATCAAATCTGGCATCGCGCTCGTAAAAGGGGGTCGAGGAAACGGCGGGAGTATTTACTCTGGCAGAGCGCCAAACGTAGAAAACGATTTCTGACAAGGGCTTCCAGAGAATTCGTTTTTTCTGTAAGGCCGTCCTGCTCATTCATCAATGGTTTACATAGTCAGTATGATTATTGGGTCATACTGCCTATACACACCCTGCCTCCGAGCTACACACACACACACACACACACACACCTAACATAAAGTCCACACAGGAGTGTGTGGGTGGAAAAATGCAGTGAGCTAATCGTCGTTATGCTGTGCGTGGGTTTTTTTTTTTCCCCTTGCTCCTCGTCTATGCGTGTGTAAACGTAATTACTCGCTTTTCATCCGGCTGGAACGTGCGAATTTTATGGCAATATTATAAACGAATCAGAATCGGGAGCAATTCAGGAATCCTGAAGAAAAAAACCCCAGAAGAGGGGTGATCTCTCTCCGCTCCCTCAGACGGCACTGCATCGAGAGCCGGTATTCGTCGATGGCCTTGGATTCCTTTATCAAACCTTTATCAAGCTCCGCCCACTTCCCTGGGCTCGAGGGCATCTAGGATGTACTATCGCCATGGCAACGTGGATTGTGCTCAGCTCGGACCAATCGGGATTGACACCTCTTTTTTGGACCAAAGGTGGAACAGGTGGAACAAGTCCAAAACCAAGGAAACGGACGAACTCAGCAGCTGCAGGCAGGTGTGTGTACAGGTACAGGTGTCTGTGTTTAGATCACGTCACCTGCTCGTCAGGTATTTTGATCTACAGAACGGATCGGGTGATGTCACCGTGCCATCATACGTCCTGTCTCGGAATAGTTCTGTGATCCCGGGGGATATATAAGGAAAGTTTCAGTGGCTGGGTTTACCTGACTCACACACACACACACACACACACCTGTTCCATGGTCGTTCACACTTTATGGTGTGAATGAGTCACCTGTGTTTAGGGTACAGCTGTTTCTCTCTCTCACACACACACACACACACAAACACAATTCGATTAAAACTCTATCGCACACAGGTTACGTGATTGTTACGTGATATGAGGATCAGCCGTTCCTCCAGCTCTGCTCAGTGGTAATAGCACTTTGTTTTCTGTAGAGTGAGACTGTTTAACCGCCGGGAGGCTGCTCGTTATCTCACTCCGTCTCATTGTGTTTCTGGGTTCAGATAGAGATGTGGTTTCTGACGTTCTTCCTTTCTTCAGTTACAGATCTGTATAATATCCGCTTGGTTTATCAGTATGCTAACGTAGTTCTCCTTAAACCGCAATCCAGACGCTAAAAACCTACCGGTTTCTGTACATCTATATTAGCAGAAAAACAGCAGAGGTTTCTCCACAACCAGTTCCAGTTCCCACACTAAGATGTTCCAGAACCAATCCCCCATTAAGATGTTCTGGTACCAGTTCTAGTTCCAGATTAACATGTTCTGGTACCAGTTCCCACACTAAGATGTTCCAGAACCAGTTCAAGTCTTCACACTAAGATGTTCCAGAACCAATCCCCCATTAACATGTTCTTGTACCAGTTCCAGTTCCCACACTAAGATGTTCCAGAACCAGTTCGAGTCTTCACAGTAACATGTTCTGGTACCAGTTCCACATTAACATGTTCTGGTACCAGTTCCAGTTCCAGATTAACATGTTCTGGTACCAGTTCCAGTCCTCGTATCGTTATTCTGAATAAATCAGTATTTTTTCCCTTTCGCTCCTCTGGATGACTGAACAGCTGTAAGGAGGTCAGGTTCCATTCTTAGGGAGTTTTTCTTTGCCGCTGTGGCCCAGACTTGCTCGGTTTAGAACCGCCTAAATTCTGTGTGTGTGTGTGTGTGTGTGTGTGTGTGTGTGTGTGTGTGTGTGTGTGTGTGTGTGTGTGTGTTTTATACTCTGCCAGTGAAACTGAGAGCAGTCTTTGGAGGGTCAGATGAGGGTCCACGTCCTCTTCAGTTTTACATTCTGAAGGAGCATGAAGGTCCCCCGTCTGCTCACCTCTGCCCCCAGAAACCCAGCATTCCCCAAAAGCTGTGATCGATGAGTCGGCGGGGGGTCCCGGCTCAGTCTGTGAGACTCCCTGGGCTCAGCCATGCTGCAGAACAGAAATCGTTTTCTGATGCCTGGTCTCGCATTTTTTCTATTCTAGCGTTTAATATTTCCCCAAAAAGCGCCTTTAGTCCAACTGCTGTTTTTTGTATTTCCAGTACTTGTACGGTTATTGATGAATCGTTCCATTGCTGTAAAATGATATAATAGATTTGAAAATACGGTCTGAATAAATAACAAAAACAAACGGCTGGAAACGTAAAACAGTAACGAGCTCATAAAGCAGCAGCAGCTTTCACACAGGACTCTGTGTTAAAAAAAATCCCATAATATCATCGTAAAGTCCCGCGTCACTGATCTGGCTACTCAAATCAAGTACAAACGAGGGAGAGGTTATGGATTTATGCCCTAAAATTAAGCATTCATAGTAGCACCTCCGACACCGTGAGGAAACCGGAGTCGGAACCCAGCACACAAACAGCTCTTATTGTTATATTAAAAGTACCGAATAGTCAATATTCAGCAGGCTTTTCAGCTCACTCTCCCCGAATCGGTCTGGGCTTCAGGTCCCCTCCCTCCCGCCGAGGGGTAGAGTGTCGGGGAGAGGGCGAAAATAAATCTGCGATGCTAAAGAATTGCGTCTTTGTTGGAGAAAACGCTGAGTCGTTCTGGCTGGATGGAAATGTTCGGAGGTTTAGGGTAGCGCTTGTGTGTTCCTGCGTGTATTTCACGGCACATTCGATCTGTCACTTTTGACCCGGGGCTGATTTCGACTCGATTTCTGCATCATCACGAACGAGAAGCAACTTGTACAAGCGACAAATATACAACCAGTTAAAACTAACGGAGCCTCGGTGACGTTTCACTCAAAGCACGCGTTCTGAAAAACGAGGTGTTTACGGGTGAGAGTTAGATTTGTTTCTAGTGCATTTCCCACACAGGAACGGACATAAATAGTCAAAGATAAGTCGAGGATGACAGATCCTGCAGCCTAATACCTGTACCTGTGAATAAAACAAAGCGAAACTGGAAGCCAACAGATAAGGGTTTGTTTTGATTCCAAAAATCATCGGACGCCTAGGTGGAACGGCCTCGTTTTCCTTTTCCTTCTGCCCCTCAGAAAGCCCGGAGTCATGGGCGACCACAAGGGAAGCTGTCCCAGGCCTGGACCGGGTCCAGATCAAGATTCCTGGGTTGATCCCCGGTCAGAGCACAGTTAAAACGTGAACATCCAAAATGCGCGGTGTATATTATTCGTAAAATGTACCTTTATTCAGTTAATCTGATTTTTATACTGTTCTGGTTCTAACCCTAAGCTGCATCTTTAATGCTGGACAGGGTCACGGACCTTGGCTGGCTTAAGGCTGGGTGAGACTCGAACCCAGTTGGTTGACATCCCGGTACTTCATAAACTGCCAGCATGGTAGGTACGTTTACAGTTAGTCGTTTGTTCAGGGACCTAATGCTTTCAAAGCCGGGGTTTGAAATGAAAAACCATCCACTTAATATCAGTGGTCCAAAGCCAACGGGGCACCCTGGTCCCAGTCCAGCACCAGAATGGATCTGCAGGCAGCTGAGAGTCTTTGCTGGCTCTTAGCTCTCCACCGAAGTCTGACCAAAGCACGACCCGAGCTACCGTATTTCCTTACCCTAATCGCCACCATATGATCTCATCCCGCCCTCCTCCTCCCGAGAAAATTCCCCCGTCAAACATATTTACCCTTCAAGCCTCACCGAGCAGGACATAAAAGCGTGCCTGGACCTTCCCGACCTTTATCCCCAGAAAGTATCTCCAGCAGAGGGTCGGAGGCTCGAGTGAGTCAGATCGCCGAGAAAAGGTTTCCTCCTGCGTCTGGAGCAGGCATATGAGGTGACTCGGAGTTCAGCAACGTTAGAGAATATACAAACGAAATGAGAGCGACGTCTGTTTATCTTCACACTCTAGAAAGTCTGAGGAAAGCTTTAGTGGCCGACCTTCTGCACGAATCAAGCTGGAGATATGCGAGAACGTTACAGCCGAACACACTGGGCCCTGGTTTGCTGGGGTTTCGCAGTTTTAGACCCCGGTCCTCTCTTCTCCTTTACCGAAACCTACAGCTACACCTGTGCTCGGTCGGACTTCGGGAACTTGTTCTGTGACCTCCTACGTGTTCCACAACCCACAAGTCCACAAGTCTTTGCTTGGGTGGTACCGAATAATGACCCAAACAGGGTATAAGGGCAAGGTGCCTTGTCATGGCCCATCCACTGGACCAGAAGGTGTCCTCCCTTGTCATCACTTGTTTGTTTTTTGATTGGTTTCCTCTCCAGTTCTGTCCCGTTCTTTCGGGGTTTTGTCTGCGTCCCCTTTGCTCTTCTGAGCTTCTGAGAAGACTAACTGGTTGGAGTTGGATCTTCCAACAATCCAACACCAAAATAATGAGCACAAGGTTTGGACACGATTGTCCCAGACTAGTCTAATCCTCAGAGAATCCCGTGGTAAGAAGTGAAAAGACGACTTAACCGCCCTAAAGCCAATAATTTCGACGATTACCTGTAATTCATTCGGCGGTTGGATTTCCCTCATATTTTCGGCGTGAAACATTTCAGCCGCATTTCGTAATCTTCCTACTGCCGTTGCCTACCAGAATCTCTGCCCTCTCCTTATCCCCCTATGCTGGCGGTAACCAGTTGGAAGATCAAACGGGCTGCCCTCGAACGGGACACGTTTCCATGCCCGTGGCTGATGTGGCGTGTTTGTTGTATCTATGGAGAGTGAGAGACGTGAGGGTGCTGGTGCAGCAGTGGGCATGCTGCATCCTGACCTTTCTTATCAGCGCCGCTCTGCCCGATGAAGCTACAAACCTCAAGCAATAAATAACTCGTAGTGAGTTCCTGTTAAAAGCGTCACCCTTCTGCCACAGCCAAAAAAATAAACCACATTCGAATGAACACAAAATCCCCACGTGATGTCTGGTAACCTGCCGAGGCTCTGTAACTCACAACGCTACACGCATTGGGAATTTCGGCTTTTGTACCGAAGCTGAATGCAAAACCCGTCCCTTTTAAATCGTTTCTGTGCTTCTCGCGCTGAGATTGGAGTAGTCCGTGCCCGTCTTTAGGCCCCAGCTCCCCTAAAAATAAAAGTAAAGTAGTCATGATGCTGTTATTTTTTGTTTAAGCGAGGCTCGTCGCTGACCAGCCGAAAAACGTTGGCGTGTTAAAAACAGACGGCGATTTTGTATCGTATTTTTCCTACGGCTGCCAGGAAAAAGGTAGTAGGTGACGGCGTAGGTGAAGACTTCCACCCCGGGCCATGTTCAGGGAAACCTTCTAAGTCATGGAAGGAAACCGAGAGCAAGCTGAACTGAAAGCAGCGTTACCTGTGAGGAACGTCGCTGTGGCGTCGGAAGGTTTTACGGGAAGGGAGAAAAGGAACAGGACCGCGGGTTGCTCAACGGTGTGTGACGGGACCAGAGATGGTGCTGCTTATGAACCGAAGGTGCGGACGGGCAGGTTCTGGAGATCTGCTGTGACTTTAGTTCAGTTTCAGCTCTGATTCCTTCTGATCGGCGTTAGTACTTCGAGTACAGCCGGGGCTCATTAAAGAGGTCGTCATTAAATACTCTTAAAATCCTGAAGACATGAATAACCCCTACGATGAATGTCACACCGAAATATCACACGTGAGACCTAAAAAACGCACAACACACTGACAGCTCAGTGGAAAGTGTTTCTTTTCATCTGCATCACGGCTCCGAGCGAGAAACAAACCTGAGGTCTGGGTGCAAAACGCTTTCGCGGTCGGGGTGAAAGAGAAAAAAAAAAAAAGCTCGGGCCTTTGGCGTGCGCCGTTTGACATAACACAGATGCTGCCTTAAAATTTCCTCCACCACATCCCCACCGGCTCGGCGGTCTGCCCTGTTTGTTTCTGCTGCCACCCACGTCCCGTTTCTAGGTCAGGCCGGGGTGCTGAAATGGCACGCGGGAGGGGAGAGGAATTTTCGCACCGATCATCGTTTTCTCTCGCTCAGCGCTCCGTTCTCACGTTCCCCAGAGGACGCCTGTCCACGCTCGGACGTCTGAGTTTAGATTTTGCATGTGCGTTCTGGGGTGCCCCCTGTTCCCAAAAGTGGGAGGGTTAGAGCCCTGCTGCACTGACTCTCCATTTCTTTTGCGGATTTTTCGGCGAAAGCAAAGACGGGAAAATAAAAAGGACGTAAAGACGACGAAATAAATCTCCCGCGATTAAATCGGCCCAGGGCGGTGGGCTGGGGTTCAGATCTGCATTTTGCATTTGGTACGGTGCACTTTTCAGAGTGAGGCCGAGCGTGAAACCACGTTGCACCGCACTTTGCATAGTCAGTGCACTTTGCACGACGCTCATGGTTTCATAGCGAAACCCAAAGATTCTCACGAGGCTTTTGTTTTGAGTTTGACGCTCTTTACTTTCTTGCAAGAAACAGAAATGGTTAGGCAGTTCGGAAACTACTACTGATGGAAAATACATTTGATACTGTATGCCTTTTCAGCACGACCCGTTTCTGCACCTTCATTCGGGCACCATTTGTAACGGGGGCACCTCTGACCTGCATTATGTCCCCTTGGACCAAGCCCCTGTCTCAGAGGGGCACTGAGAGCCTCTGGCCGGGTCTGTCGGTTACAGATGCTTCTAGAAGTCCATAAGTCTTTGCAACATTAAGACAAGAAGCGACTTTGTGGCCCCACGAAGCCCTTAGAGCTCACGGTACAGAAGACGGACCAGAAGATCCAGGGTTCAGATCCCCCTGGCAAACTTTGCGTTTGCAAAGCAGACAGATCGCAAGGCGGGAGTCCAACCAGCACAGTCCGTAAACCTGGCGGACCCATGCGGATTCGCTCGAGCGGGACACCCGTCCTCTTTCTCGCAGTCAGGGGCGTGTAGGAAGTGGAAAACCGTGAAGGGAGTTTTGCCACCTGCTTCTTATCTTGACGTCAGTTCCAGCTGAAATAAAGCCACGGTCTCAGCAAAACCTGGGACTTGTGCTCACACGCCTCGTCTTTTCACGATCAGACCGTGACCGTCTCATATACACATCCAGAAACATAATTCGATTATGGCCGCACGAGAAGTGAGGGATCAAGAGAGATTAGTGCGGGAAGCATTGTGGCCTAATCTAGCTTCTTATTTCTATCAATTTGAAAATTGCGCTCCACCAAACCCGCCCTGTCCCCTCCGAGGCATGGGCTCTACAAGACCTCTGAGTGGCCAGTAAGTACGTTGCGAGATGTGGCCTCTAGGGATCAGGCTTATTGTTCCAGCACATTCCACACAGGGGGAATTTGGAGGCCGGGGTAACAGCATGGGTTCTTCATCATGAACATCACCTGCTCCGTTTTCTAGAAGATGCTCCGGCCCAGTCGCCTGGCTGTCTTTCCTCTCCGCGTTTCACCCACGTCTACTACGAGAACACACCGTTTACCAGGCGTCCTCTAGGCCTCCTCTCCTCTAACGCAGCCGTTCTTGACTCGTACCCGCTCATCTCCCTCAGCGATCGCCACGCGACCATGGCCATGACCGTGACCGTGGAAGGCCGAAAACGCCAGGGATGAAAAAGCTGTGTGTTCGTACGGCGTGTTTCACACGGGACTGTCTTTGGGGCTCGGTGAGAAAAACAAACACCGATTTTTGTTCGAGCTTGCTTTCTGGGGGGCTGAGCAATCGATTTCGTTAAGTTACACAGCCTTTGTTTTATCCTCATTCTGTTCTACAACGTGCTGCCGTTTCATATTTCCCTTCGTTCTTGTATGATAAGCTTCGTTCGAGAAAAGACATAGAGGCTGCAGCCTTATTAACGATATTGTATTCTATCTTTCAGTCTTGCGTCGCTCTCTGGTGGCCAGAAACCCGACAGGACCTCCTCATGACCCTGAGAAGGGAAAACATGTCAAATATGAAATGTATACCTGGGTTGTTTGTGGTGGCCAAACACGCACACACACACACACACACACACACACACACACACACACACACACACACACACACACACACACACACAC
>JAUZST010007727.1:0-13992 GCA_034779995.1 Parotocinclus haroldoi | reverse complement strand
TATTTTTGTGTCCCAATACTTTTGACCACATATGGATTTGTGTCCCAATACTTTTGACCACATGTTTGTTGTGTCCCTAATACTTTTGACCACATGTTTGTTGTGTCCCAATACTTTTGCTCACATGGCTATTTTTGTGTCCCAATACTTTTGACCACATATGGATTTGTGTCCCAATACTTTTGACCACATGTTTGTTGTGTCCCAATACTTTTGACCACATATGGATTTGTGTCCCAATACTTTTGACCACACGTTTGTTGTGTCCCAATACTTTTGACCACATATAGGTTTGTGTCCCAATACTTTTGCTCACATATGGATTTGTGTCCCAATACTTTTGACCACATGTTTGTTGTGTCCCAATACTTTTGACCACATATAGGTTTATGTAAATCTAAATCCCAGAGTAATCATGAAGCATGACATTGCAGTGTATTGATCCCTGTCTGATCTTTTTCTCACAGTTTTACCAGGACGTCAAGGACTGGTGGTTGTTTGGCTTTTACTTCTGCCTCCCCCTGGCCTGCACCGGCGTCTTCTACACCCTCATGTCCTGCGAGATGCTGAAGAGAAAGAAAGGCATGCGCATCGCCCTCAACGATCACATGAAGCAGGTACTGATGGTTTCGCAATGTTTGCTTTCTTACGCTGTTTACGCCGACGTTCGGGTCAGAGGAAGCCGTTTGGTTGTAAATGAAGACGCAACGACATAACGGCCTTAACTGGGGTCATTTCTAGAACGTCCTGTGGTCTAAACAATATAAAAGGAACAAAACAAAAGCTTTAAAGCAGAAAAAAAAGATCACTTTCATCATTTCAGCACTAAAGAATACTTTTGGTGATGGAAAAACAATTACTATTTTACTGCATTTTTGGATTGGATAAAATACAGATCTTGCCAGCGAGCCACCACAATGCCAGGTGGTCAGGTGGCACCGTGGGCTAATGTGCTTACCCATTAACAAATGCCATAAGACGAAGTCATGCACAAAACATCTCTGGTCTGTAAGCTGTAGTGGCGAATTAAAATATGAAATGGGAACGAAAAGCTATCCTGCCCAGGGTCAGGTCAGGGGAAGTGTCTGAAGCCTGAACCTGGAATTGGCCGGGCATGGGCGAAGGCTGGACGCATTCCGACCCGGTCCAGGAGGAACCAGCAAGGGCAAATGTAATTTGGGTCCTGCAGGGTTTGACTCGACTGTGTTTGGTTTGGAAAATCAGCCCCAGTGATAAGAATCTGTCCGGGAATTCTGTCTAATCGAACGCCATCGTTTGCGTGCAGCGTCGGGAAGTGGCCAAAACCGTGTTCTGCCTGGTGGTGGTCTTCGCTCTGTGCTGGCTGCCGCTGCACCTCAGCCGGATTTTGAAAAAGACCATTTACGACATTCACGACCCCAACCGCTGCGAGCTCCTCAGGTAGGTACCTCCTCCTCCCACCCTCCTCCTACCCTCCTTCTGCTCCTGCTTTTTCACGAAACGACGAGTTTTTAGATCAGATTGGGAACGTTCTCCCGTCAGCGGGTCTTCCCGTCTTCGGAAGCGCAGTTCAGGAGAGGTTAGCGTACTCCCACAGCTCCATTCCTGTTTACCTCTCGTTCACCTCTCCCCTTTTCACCCCTTTCTGCTAGCTTCCTTCTGGTGATGGATTACATTGGCATCAACATGGCCTCGCTCAACTCCTGCATCAACCCCGTCGCGCTCTACTTCGTCAGTCAGAAGTTCAAGAACTGTTTCAAGGTAAAGACGAACGCTTTGTCCCTGGGACTCCTCTCAGGCTTTAGCCTCGGTTTCAGGTGCCGGGTTTTGCTGGTCTGGTCAGTTTTTGTTTGTATCATTTATCGTTTGGTTCAGAGCGCTGCTGCCCGTCTTATCCGTTCATCATACCCTCGTTCTTCAGCAGCTCCACTGGCTTCCTGCTAAGTTTCGCGTCCATTATAAACTGTTACAGCTCACTTTTAAGGCTAGCCACCCCTAGTCCCCTCGCCCCTCCATATCTCCTTCACACAAACAGTCCCAGCCCAGCTCCAGACCCACCATGGCTTCCAGAGCTTTCCTGATCATCCTGACCGTTTTCAAAAAGTTGCCCAGGCGTAAGTGGAGGTCACACCATGAACGCCTTTTCATTTCCTGTATCTTCCGACTGTGTTCTAACAGGGAGACTTGCACCGGGGCTAAAATAACGGCGTATCTAATCTAACGGTGGCTTGAAACTTTTGCACGGTGCTGTGTGTCAGGCCGTTGTGTGCCTGGAGTTAAAAGACAAAAGTATAAAGTGAATGGCTGTTAAACAGCGGATTTCTGTAGGGACTTACTTTCATTTTTTCTTTCTTCCTTTTTTTTTTTTCGTGCCGTTCGACGGCTATTAACCCCAAGACTTTCCCTCTTTTACTCCTAAAACGGTCCGGACTAAACCCCGACGTCTGCTGCAGAAGCGTTTAGAATCAAACGGGCATCTGAGATCCTTTAACAGCACAAGCTCACCAGTGTAGGCACATGACAGCGACATAAACCATCGCATAGTGCCACCTTTTGAGGGCTTCTGTTCGAAATAAAATGCAGCAATTGTTAGTTAGTTTGAGCAAAAACAGTCTGTGTATCTTATATAATCTATCTTACTGTACTTTTGTTTCTAACTGAAGTTTAGGGCATGACTCGTGACCGTGTCTCTTGGAACGAGGTCATCTGTGCGACACTGGCACGATGGTTGACGTCGTAGCCATTAGCCACACGGTTTTTTGGATCCTACTAGGGCTGGCTCGATGCCGTTTTTTCATTCCCGATACCGATAGCGATACTGCAAACGTGAACATGTGGCGATACCGATATCCGATCCAGTGATACCGATACAGAATATCGGATCGGTACAGCCCTAGGTTCGACCCTTGACACACAATCTATGGCCCGAAATCCCACATACATACAAAGTTTACTGTAATGTAAGTTTGACCTGTGCTTGTTGCTCTTTTTCTTCAGTCGTGCCTGTGTTGCTGGTGCCAGAGGAGCCATCCGGCCGACGAGCTTGGCTCGGGGGTGCGCTGGAAGGGCCCGTGTCACATCAACAGCTTGGATCGGTCAAGTTCTCGGTCCAGTCAGAAGTACAGCTCCTCTTAATAGCCCAGGAAGCCAGAGGTTCTGGGGCCGAACGGCGCCCTGCTTCTCCCCGGAAGCAGGAAGGCTGATATCAGAACCCCTTATGGTGTAGAACGGCATTGACTCTCCCCACGACTCCCCTCAGTCCTGCTAATCGTAGTCCGGACGTTAGGACTGAGGAGCCTCACCAGGCCGATGCTTTGTGAGGAGTATCCCAGATCCAAAAATAAAAAATAAAAAAAAAAAAAAAGAAAGTCATTCCCAGAGGAAGTCAGAGAACCTGGCTGAGCTTCAGAGTTCCTCCTGGATCCTCATGATCAAAACATGGAGCAGCAGCCCGAGACCGCCGAGGGTAGCCGCTTTCAAATTTTTTTTTACGAAGCATGAAGTAGAGCGACGCCTCTGGATGGGTTACGGCACGGTTTGAGCCTTGTGACGGCAGCAGCAGAAGAGAAAAGCCTTCCGAAAACATTTCATCACATTCCTAACAGTCTTCATAAGCCTGAGTTTCGTCTACGTCTGGAAGGCCATTGGGATTGGGATTTGGACGCTAAAACGTTTCCGTTTTAGATCATATCGACTGTGCCAAGCCTCAGACTGAAAGCAATTTGGATTTATTAGGTAAAAATGGGTGCGGAGATTTCGAGTGTCAGAAGAAACCAACCTAAATCAGCCGAAGCCTTTACCCATTTATACTTTAGGTATTTAAGCTGATCTGAACATTCAGCAGCTCTTTAGCGCTCGGCCATGGTTTCCTACCTTACTAGGGTAGAAAGGACGCATCATATTTCCTTATCCTTTAATCGATGTCATGAGCTACTCAAATGACATCAGGCAATGGCTAAAAAAAAAAATCTTACGTCTGTTATTTATATCCTCCAGTACTTAAGACCCTTGTACAGCCCAGAAATCATCCCGGCTCGAAATCCGCACAAGAATATCTAGAAAGTCTCCAAATATAATTAGATGCAAACTGGTGACGTTTTTTGTTGTTTCGTTTGTTTGTTTGAATGATTTCCTCCAAACTGCTGATGTGAAAACATGGACGCTACTGGAACCCGGTCTATGATCAGACATGTTCCTGTGTCGTTTTGTCCCCCTGCTTATCCTGTGTCGAGTTTTGGGGGAGGCGGGCGCTGGGGCGTGGGCGTGGGCGTGGGGTTTCAATTCAATTGGCGGATTCGCTGGAAAACTGGTGAGGTTTACCACCCCTTTGGAACGACCTCGATCTCTGCTGGGATTCACCGCACCCGGACCCTCGTTATGAGCCCCAGGCAGGAGATGAGATTACAGGCGTGGTTTGTGGACGTGCCTTGTCCCTTAAAACAGCCAACAGAACAAGCTCAACATCCGTAGGGTTCAAGATTCGTGCATGAAGGAGCGTCACCGGTTTCGGCTGCTTTTCCTGCCAAGCAGATTCCTGTCTCGTGACCCGAGCTACCCCAGCTTATCCCGGAAAAAAGGGCTAACTAGATGGGATAGGGTACCCCCGAAACGCGTTGTATTTACACTCTAGGGTTCGAACAGGAAATTCCATATATATACATATATATATATATATTACTATAATTCTAGGAAAAATGTACTAGAGTAGCTTCAGTTTTTACCTTCGCTCACGCGGAGAGGAAAAACTAAAAACAGTTCGTTTCCCTGTTGCGCCCTGATTGCTAGAATCAAGAAATGTCCCGGGACGTTACGTTTGTGGTTCGCAGGTAAACGAGCCTTTGAAAGAATCAATGAAGTTCCAGATCTTAACCTCATCCCGGAACGATCTGGACCTCCTCACAGGAACGAATGCTGTCACGCCGCAACGATCGTACCAGCTCTTACATACGAGGGGTCACACACTTTTTGAGCTGTGAGCGGTGGCTGAGTGCGCGGTGTGACACACACACACACACACACACACACACAGACCGCGTACGTTCAGACTTTGTAAAAGATTCATATCAGAAAAAACGATTCCTGTTTCTGTCCATGTACTGCACTATTATTATTATTATTCTGAATTAACTTTATGCTTTCGTACTTTATACTTAATTATTTAACACTCCAGTACTTCATTTCTATCATGTAAATATTGTTTCTTTTCACTATTAACAAGGCTTTTGTCGATATATCATTTGACCTTCTGATTGTTACGTACGCTACAATAAATGCTATTTTATCACACTGGGGTTGCCAGAGTTTGCTTCCATTCCGTCCACGGATCGGATGATTTGAGTCCAGTTCGAGTATCTCATCTGTGAATCAGCCGTGAAAATGAAAACGATTACAGTGCCCCCATAAATGATGGGGTTCAAAGTATATAAAATCACTTTCCTGCTCTGTTGAACGTCCATCCATGACTTTTTCGTGCGGGTTCCTCATGTTTGTATGGGTGATTCTCCTCTACTAATTTGTACCAAGCTGTAACTGGGGTTTGTAAGTGTACATACCTGTCCTATTGCAAGTAGTACGGCTTTGCTTACATGTTCTATCCAGCTTGTAACTATAAGAAACTGGTTCACATTCACTCATCGAATCGGATTTATGTGTGGTTTTTAAAACGGTGCAAAAATCACACGTCCTTTATACATTTTATTCCGCAAATACCCTTTGCATCACGAAAACATTGAAAGATTACACAAATGTGGTCATGTGGTGAGGCCAGGCTTGACTTCAGCGCCCACAGGAAGGGTCCGTGCCATAGCACGTGCCAACCGTTCGTTCCTGGGCATTGCACTCCTCAGAGTTTCGCCCTGCTTTCACACGAGGGCTCGACCTTCATCAAGGTTACATGAGGGGGATTCGATGCTGGAACAAAGTAGGTATTTTCCCCTAAATAGTAAACAGGCTCCAGATACCGGGGACTGTACGTCTACCCTCCGGGAAAAAAAAACAGCACGTGTGGTGAAACAGAATCAACAGACGCACAATGCATGAACAAAGGTTAGAAAACACTGCACAATTTAAAAAAAAAAAAAAAAAAAAAAAAACGTCGGCTGTAGCTTGCTGATCCAATTCCGAAATCCACGCCCGGTTTAGTCCGTGGGTCCCGCCTGGTTCTGTTTGAACTCGGCTACCTGCGCCTGCCAAACCAAATCATCATTAATACTCTGGTCGTTCTCTCTCATAACAGAGAGTAAAAGTACAGCGCGTCCATGTTTACACCAATCTGTCGACAACCATAATTAGACGATGCATTTCGGTGCTTATTTGGGGGGGGCAGCATTTCTCTGAGCCTTCTGAAGTGGCTCCAGGACGCGTGACGTCGTGCCACGTGTTGCTTTTCCTTTTTCGGCATTCCTCCAAGGTCTGCCGAGCGTGCTTTCGAGCCGATCTTCATTTCGTTGTCGAACCTTGTTTAACGTCGACCAACGTGTCGTTTCAAAGCCAAGACCATCTTTACGCGAGCGAGAACGAGCCAATTAAATTTAACGACGGGCTGCCAGGCTCACGGGCGTCTGCATTTCGACCCCAGGCACAGTCTGGAGCTTCGTTCATTTCCAACTTCAGCCCTACGCTTGCAGGAAGACGCACGGACGGCGCCGGGGAACGCTAACAGCGCCTATGAGAGGGTTCAAACAAAAAAAAACTAAGATATTTAGATATCATTTAAATGTATAGTAACCACCAACGGACGGGAGGAAAACGGGGTATAAATCACCGTGTTCAGACACCTGCGCGGGGAGTTATGGACGTACACCATGTCGTTTCAAAACGAGTGCCAAGGTGGACGACCCGGGTCAAACCCCTGACCGAGTTGTACACAGCATGCCGAGATTTATTTGTATTCGGATAGTTTTGGTTTAATTGTCTGGAACGTAAATATTTCTCCATTACAGACCAATAAAACGTGGACTGATCTTCATCCAGGCCGTTCGCAGATAAAAAACATCCTGCCTTTGCTCAACGCGCTAATGAACTGTTCCCGGTCCCGACTGCAAAACAAAACAGAAACGTGCTCAAGGTGGTCTGATACGCACCTGCCCTATAAAAAGGTGCACAGTGACTGCGCCTGGGGAGCAGCGGAGGTCCGTTTGTGCCAATCGTTTCTTAAGAAAAACACATTGCACCGGAATTTACAGGCAGAAATGTGTCGGCGACGCCGCGAGCGTGAAAAAAAAAATAAATAAAAAAATAGGATTAAACTTGTGGCCAAATCAGAACCGTAAACGTGTGCTAAAACTAAAAAAAATAAATAAATAAATAAAAAAAAAGCGAAACCACGTTTTGGGTTTTTTTTTTTAATATGACATTTTCAGGACACAGTTTTTCTTCAAGCTGCTTCGGTCATCATTTCAGTCTTTGGGACGTTTTGGTCTTCGGTCCCCTAGTCGCAATGGTCTCTATTCTTCAGGTCGGGTCGGTCCAAGGTCCCCTAGTCGCAATGGTCTCCATTCTTTAGGTCGGGTCGGTCCAAGGTCTCCGGGTCGCAATGGTCTCCATTCTTTAGGTCGGGTCGGTCCAAGGTCTCCGGGTCGCAATGGTCTCCATTCTTCAGGTCAAGTCAGTCTGTTCTGGTCTTCAGGTCCCCTCCTATGGCCCAAGTACTCCGAGATCTTCATCTGACCTAATGTAACTGGTTTTTTGTTTTTTTTTTGCCTTAAACCCTCCTTTTCTCTCAATCAATCAATATCATTTCCGTATCTTATTGGAACATCTGCGACGTGCAAAAAATCGTTATTCGTTATGGAGCAGCAGGTTCAGAGCCACGGTATCCACCAATCAACCCAGGGTTTATTAAAACACTGGAAGCCTGACGTTGGTTGAACTTGAAACCTAATCCTTCTGGCAACTTCACCACCAGAACCCCCCACTGTTTAAGCAACATGCGTGAATCATGACTGACGACGCACGAGTCACATTTTACGGCTCACAGTCCAAGTGTATGCGGTTCCAAACCACTTCAATCCTAATCAGATGGACACGTTCCACCATGAGGCAGCCAAAAGCCCCACTGCAGAACATATTTTCCTTCAGAAAATCTCAAGCCTCTCAGTCCTCGACAGCAGCTCGTTTTCAATCCATTTTTCTCCAGCGCGAGAGACAGACCGCTCACACAAGGGAGCCGTTTCAGAAAATTCCAACCCGTCCGAACCTAAAATGCCTCATGTGAGCCTTCGGAACGTGCAACTTTTACAATAAGCAGCCAAAATCCAGTCCAGCTGAAACGCGGACGACGCCCGGGTGGATTTGCCGTTTCCGAAACGAACACGGCTCAGGGAGCAAGTAATGAAGACGGAGGCTGTAGGAGTGTGTGCACAGACTCACCTCAAACACCTGCAGGACGTGTTTGCAGACGTCCGTCAGGTCGTTCAAGCCCTTGCGCAGAGGTTCCGTTGCAGGAAGCCCTCCTGAAGAGGCGTGAGAGAAAGAGACGAAGATTTAAGCAGGAAACAAACTAAACTATCAGAAGAGCAGAGAGGAAAGAAACGACCAACACAGGGTCCAACACAGGGTCCATCAGATCCATGGAAGCTTCCCATAAACAGCCCAGGTCCAAGCTCGATACGGCCTGGAAAAGCATCCGTGACCGAGGAGAAGCGACCGCGAAAATAAACACGAGCAACCAAGTGGAGGAGACTTTAAAAAAAAACAACGGAGGTGCCTTCGAGAACCGTCCCTAAATGAACAGAGGTGCCTTCAAGAACCGTCCATAAAAGAACGGCGGTGCCTTCGAGAACCGTCCCTAAATGAACGGAGGTGCCTTCGAGAACCGTCCCTAAATGAACGGAGGTGCCTTCGAGAACCGTCCCTAAATGAACAGAGGTGCCTTCAAGAACCGTCCCTAAATGAACGGAGGTGCCTTCGAGAACCGCCCATAAATGAACGGAGGTGCCTTCGAGAACCGTCCCTAAATGAACGGAGGTGCCTTCGAGAACCGTCCCTAAATGAACGGAGGTGCCTTCAAGAACCCTCTGATGAAGCGAACTCAAAACCAGACTGACCGAGTGAAGGAAGAAGGAAAAAAAAAAGAAAAAAAGTGGCAGCAGTTTGAAAATGCATACAACCCCCCCCAAAAAAAAACGCTCTGGACCATGTGACCCAAAAAACCTTATGCTTGGTACCAGGTACTTTATGTAAACAGCTGCGACTCCACGAAAAAGGCCTAAAATGCGGTTTATATTATTTATTGCACATTAAACCCCATTAAAACTTTATCAGCGTTTTTGAGGAAGCACAAATCAGGCTCCAGACAGGCCACCGCCCATCACCCCGACCCCCCGCCCCCCCCCCGCCCCAGGCACCCTCTGCCCCTGGACTGACCACTGCAGTCGTGGAGACGTTTTAGTTCCTCAATCTGTTCCCTGTGCATGGCTAATGCAATTAACTGTCCTGAGCTCATCACATGCCAAGGCATTTTAGATAAAGAACAGTCAGAACCCCCGGGGGGAGGAGGGGGGGGGGGGGGGCGGAGGGAAGGACTCGAAGGGGTCAGAGAAACGACATCGCTCACTCTCATCACAAGTCGTCCAAAATACAGCTCGAATAAAATAACGCTGAAAGTATTATTACAACATTATGAGCTTTATTTAATAGCCATGTTTTTTTGCTCTGCTACTAAGAGGATGAGCTGTTCTGCCCGGCAACCGAGCCCTGATTGGTCGGTCTGATTTCGACTCGAAAAAAAAAAACCCGCCAAACCATTTCAAGCGGCGTCGCAGTGCATCGTGAAAGACGGCTTTAATTTTCACGCCTACCTTTTCAGGACTTTTTTTTTTTTTTTTTGTCGCGTCCGTAACAATCGGCCCAAATCTAGGGACTAATTTTGGGGTGCTGCCTCCCCGGAAAACTACATTCAATCCATTTTTCGGTTTGCCTACCTGCGGCAATCAGGGTTCCGACGCAAGATAATCCCACGCCTCTCAGAACGGGTCGCAAAGGAAGCCCGGTTTAGGGACTACGAAAAAGTTCCTCCGGTGCTAAAGCGCCCATTGTGTAGCTCCGGAAGCTCCAGTGATTTATTTAGGACGTCAGAGAGACAGATCCAGGAACCCAGAGCAGGACAAGCAAGAAGAAAGCATGGGGATAAGTTTACGTTTACGTTTTTCGGCGGTTCGGTGCTCACCTCGCGTCTGGATACGGAAGTTGATCTTGCTCTCTGAAGGGTGTGTGATGCTGTAACCGCAAAACTCCACATCAGGACTGCAGGGGCAAAAACAAAAAAAAACAAGGCAGGGTTACGAAACGTCCGTCCGTCCGAGCAGCGCCCGTTTGAATCGTCTACCGTCTTCGGAATTCGTATAAATCTGTACGTCTTATAGATCTGATTCTGCTGAATTCTGTGCCCCCGAACCCGCGGCTGCTTCAGCGCTTATGAAAAGATGAAACCGTCCCCATTTACGGCCTCAATAAACCCGAAAACATGGGATTAAACAAGGCCTTCAGACTTTTAATAACAGAGCACGCCCTCAGAGCAGCTTAAGATCGAAATATCTAGGCCCACAGCACCGACCGAGCAAACCTGGGATGCCAGCGGCGTGAAAAAAAAACCCTCCTAAACTCCCCCTTGCAAGGAAGAAACCCCGAGACTCGAAAGCAAAAAACGGTTGGTTATATAATGCTCAGTAGAAGAGGGTGCCAATACTTTTTCATGATCATGTGCCTGAGAGAGTTGCCCAGCGTGTGATCCTCTTCATGCAGGACGAACGTCACGCAGCCTTCGTCGGCGCCGTCCGCTTGGACCTGTTTGGAGCAGAGGCGAGCGAGAAGTCTGAGCCTCCTTGGTAAAATTGAGAAAATGTCTGATGCAATTGCGTTTCTTAACACCAGAGGGCAGACACGCGCCAAGCTCCCATATACTGTACATAAAGGATAAAATAAGGATGAGTTACGTACTTTGATTTTTAGTTCAGGATAAACAATTTCCTTGTTTCAGTTCGTTTTAAAACTGTTCAAACACAAAACATTTTCAGGCCGTACCGTTATTCAAAGGTCCTTCTGATTTCTGTTCAACGCAGGGGACTAAAGATCTTTCGAGTTCAGGAGCCATCTAAGAAAAGTACACATTGTTTTGGATTGTTCTTTTCCAGAAGTAAAAAAAAAAACAAAAAAAACTTTTTAATCCCCCGATTTCATATCCCGGATCAAAATGATCTCACGGATTTTAACTGGATCAAGATGGTCCGGATACGGCAGGATAGGGATTTCTAAACCCCTCTAGGGGGCCATCTGCTGGACAAATATATTATAGCATTTCCATTATAGCAATTAACGGGGAAAAATAAACAATTAACGGACTACTTAAGTTAAGTGGTTAAAGTTAACCTGACTTTATCAGAAGAAAGTAAACCTGTCTGGCTCAGAAGTTTAATTTAACCTGACTTTCAGAAAAAAGTAAACCCGTCTGGCTCAGAAGTTTAAGTTAACCTAACTTTATCAGAAGAAAGTAAACCTGTCTGGTTCAGGAGTTTAATTTAACCTGACTTTATCAGAAAAAAAAGTAAACCTGTCTGGTTCAGGAGTTTAATTTAACCTGACTTTATCAGAAAAAAGTAAACCTGCTTGGCTCAGGAGTTTAAGTTAACCTGAGTTTTTCAGAAGAAAGTAAACCTGTCTGGCTCAGAAGTTTAAGTTAACCTGACTTTTTCAGAAAAAAGTAAACCTGTCTGGCTCAGGAGTTTAAATTAACCTGACTTAAAAAAAAAAGTAAACCTGTCTGGCTCGGGAGTTTAATTTAACCTGACTTTATCAGGAAAAAAAAGTAAACCTGTCTGGCTCAGGAGTTTAATTTAACCTGACTTTCAGAAAAAAGTAAACCTGCCTGGCTGGAGAGTTCAAATTAACCTCATTTTTTTGCACAACACACTTATTTTTGAGTCGTTGTTGTACCAAGTGTCAATCCGTTGCTTTGATCCCAGCCTTCTGCTTCAAGTTTAAAAAAACCCCAGCTAAAGCATTTAATCCTGGACAAACGGTCGGTCGGATGTTCAGGATCCAGACATTTCTTATACGTGTTTTTTTTTTATTCTAGTTTAATCCAGCTAGACTGTTTAATCCTGTTTAATGAACCGTGTCCATTGGTGAAGAACAAAGGGCTCCCTAAACCGCTCACAAAAATTCAGGGGGGATTTTATTAGGGGTTTTTTTTTTTTCATTATTTTTGTGAGCAGTATTTTTTAAATGACTTTATGATTATTTTTAGCTCTAAACAATACCAGCTCCAGCGACGCCTCGATTCACTAATCAGCTTCAGCTGCTAAACGAAAGCAGGAAAGGTGGAGAATCCGAAGGCGTTCACTCGCTCCATTCATCACGAGAAGGGGGTTTAGATTTGGGTAGGAAAAGCTGAGCAGATAAACGAGGGGAACAAAGGCCGTGACTGATTAAAACAACGCTTTGATAATCAGATCAAACGTCAGATCAAAGAGAAGAGAAATCAGCTGATTCAGGCTGAAAAAAAAAAACAACACTCCGTTTGGGACAATGTTGAAAATGCTGGGACACCCTGAGGACTAGCGGTTAAGGTACTGGACTATGGACCAGAAGGTCCAGGGTTCGAATCCCACCTCCGAGCAAGGCCCTTAACCCACGGTGGCTTGGACTGTAAGACTGTATTAATTTTAAGTCGCTCTGGATAAGTAAATGACAAACGTACTTAATTTCCTGCACCTTCACCCCTCTCATACATCGCCCTCTAGAGGAACAAAAGTGCTACCGCAAGCTGTTTCCCTTTTTTTTGTGTTACGTTTTAAATGTCGCGACTTTTTGAAAACGGGGATCCAACACCGATCCCCATCGTCTCTCGTGTTCTCGTGCAGGGTTAACGCCCTCGCATCAGAGCTCCAGAAAATCCCGGCCCAACTACTACCGGTGCGGAGTTGGCATGTTCTCCTCACGCCCCCGCTGCTTTAGTGTTACGAGCTTTAAACCAGGTGCACGTTCTTAACCCCTGAGCAAATCCTCTGCAATCCCCAAAAAAATATTACAATCTGCACCACCTGCCGCTCCACGTAACGTGGGAATGAGGAGTTAACGGCCCTCCGTACACTCTGCGAGATCCACGAACGTCGTCCGTATGACTGTGACGGTCCTCAAAAGACGCGTCCTCACTTCTTGCTCAGATTACACCCAGACAAAGGACGAAAGTTTCGGTTCGTCTGGTCGAACACAATGAAGAGGCGTCCCAGCTGACAGCGCTGGCTGGCTGTTTTGCTCAAAACGACACGAGCGACACAGGATTGAGCAGTAAAGTGGCTGCACGGAACACCGTGACGGGCTGCATTACTAGGTAGTAGTGCGCACCGTGGATTCCACTAATCGCCCCTTAAAACGGTTTTGGGGTCAAAGTTGACGTTTCCTGCGTTTATTAGCGCTCCTAAACTTAGCAGCGTTATTTATACTTCTCGTATTCGTGTGATGAAACCTCACATGGAGCTTTTAAGTAAACAGAAGCCACGAAGAACCTCAGAAGAACTTAATTTACGCTCACCATCTCCAGCACCGGCTTCTTCTCTGTATCACCACCGGCCATGCTTGCTCTACAAACACGAACCTCTGGCGCAAACTAATGACGTCACAGAGCCCAGACCGTTCCTAGAAACAGCTGCACCCACGCAGGTTCGGTCCATGGCCAGCTTACTACTCAACACCATCCAACATCTGCAGGAACAAACTGACACATTCCTGCACTCTCTAAAACAATTCTAATACGATGTGCCGCGTGCAAACATCTGGGCGTCCAGCTCAAATCAAGTCCGATTGATTTCTATAGCATTTTTTTGACACGATGGAGCATTTAATCAAAACAGATTTTACGTTATTAGATTATATTCTAAAGCCAAGCCCAAACCGAGCAAGCCCACGACGGCAGTGGAAAGGAAAAACTCCCCAGACATTCTAAGCAAGATTCCCTGGGAGGACCAAGACTCAACAAAGCGACCGAGCTCGTTGGCTACCTTAGAGGTGAATTGT
>JAUZST010007726.1:0-13992 GCA_034779995.1 Parotocinclus haroldoi | reverse complement strand
TATAGCACGTCCCGTCTTGTAACATAGGGCATGTTCGATTAATCGGACCAGCTGGTTATTAGGACCAAAACGATCCCATTAACCGGAGTCGACCGTATTTAAATGATTTGACAACACTACAGTATTGATACACAGAAGATAAATAGTCTGCAAGATTACATGCAAATAACACGTCACCAAATAGGAGTAGTTCTACAGACAAATAGTCTTCTTATACATAGTTAGCCCCAGTAAATCTGTAAAACTATTTATTTTCTGCTTTAATGCCATGTTTCACCTTTATACACTAAACCATTACAAAAATGAAATCTCCCATAATGTCTGTGAGCAGGATAGATTTCTGTGATGGCATGATTGGAGTCCTTTCAGACTCTTTTTTTTCCTATGGTTTGATTCTTTCATTTATGTGTAAATAAAGTTATTCAGATTTGTGTGTTAAACTAAGTTCATGATTGCTTTTGCTTTTCTTACTTACAATGATTGAAATAGTAATAGCTGTTTCCCTTCTTTTGGTATTTTGTGCATTTAGTCAGGGTGTGTTTGGCATGTCGAACATTGGGGTGGTTCTTCTCCCTTTATTAAGTGAGTATAAGTTTGTTTGCAGTGTCCAGTGCGGCACCTGGTAAAGATTGTGCTTACCTGAGGACATAATGTTGTGCAGATTATTGTTTTTATCCCACTAAAAAAGTGGCTCTGGATAAGGGAATCTGCTAAATACTGTAAATGCAAATAAAAACATACAGTATTTTCCAGAATTCAGTTTACTGTATTACAAGATTTCCTTATGAATGATTTAATCATGACTGAAAACGGAGTCTAAATCAAACTCTTTCATTAAGCTACAATTTACAATCAATATTTAAAAGAATGACAGCGCAAAGAGATTTCAAAATCTTTTCATTTTTGTACGCTTTGGCACATTGCTCAAGTTTTCATAATTCTCTAAATAAAAAGTAAAAAAACCCCACAGCATATTTTGATATGTACACTGAAAAATTGCGTTTTGGCACCTGTCCAAGTTGTTTCCTGTCTGCTGTAGAGCATATAAAACTATTACTTAAGTTCATAATAAATGTTCTATACATCAAAAATGTCTTAAAATGTCTGTAGTTTAAATACTTTAAACTGAAGACGGGTTAAAAAATAACATATGAGCTGATTCAATTAATAATGCACCGTTGCAAAATTTGGTCATTTCAAATCACAGTTGGCTCGAACAGGCATGATTGGTGATTATGTAAAATACATTTGGACTGGTGTAATCTTGTTTCTTTCACAGAGTGTAAGAGGTGTAAATGATAAAATACACTAATGATACAAAGCAATTTTATTTTGTTTCCCAGTTAATTTCTTACCCCCTTATTTCTGATAATTCATTTTTTTTACCAGCTCATTCCTGTTTAGACTTGTGAGGGATGGTGGGGGTAGTCGTGTGGGGTACCACCAGCTCTCAGATTTAATAACTATTTGGGCAGTGGTGGTGAAGCAGATAAGGTTCTGGACATTTGACTATAATGTCCAGGGTTCAAGGACCTAGCAGTGGCAGGGCTCAGGCTTGAACCCTTGAACCCCATGGGTTTAGGCTCTTAACCCTCACTTTCTTGGCCTGTATTATGTAACATTGTTTGAGATACTCTGGATTAGAACATGACAAAAATCTTCGTTTTCTTCTGAGTAGAAGAACTAGAGAGTGTATGAGTGTAGAGTGTTGGCAGCACTGTTAGTTATGCGTCCTATGAAACATCATTAAGGATTATTGAACACTGATTATATAAACCTGACTTGACTAACACATGCACATGACATGCTGATGCTAAACAGATTGCTGTCTTAGTCCAGCATCATGTGGGTATTGTATATTTTTCTACTTTAACAATCGTGTTGTATCTGAGCAAGGAAGAACAAATAATAATAATACTCGGTTCTACTCATAGGAAATGGAGGTCAAAGAGAAGCCGAACAGATTGCATCCAGACATTGAGCCAATATCGCTGCCTAAAGGAAACAGGATGCATATAATTTTGGATATTTGACACAAATTGGTGCATTTAGATTACCGTCAGAGATACTGAACAACTTCCACTAAGATTCTACGTATTGAAAATAAACTGAACAGCAGACGAGACTGACGTCTAAGGTTTGGGAGATGAAGAAACGGCATTGGGTGTACGCTGGGATAAGTATAGGCAGGCTGAGGCGTTGGAAAACGACAGAAGGCAGATAGAGATGTAGATTTCCAGCCTTCAAACCTTTGCCCTCTGAGTTGACGGCGCGCTCACTTGCTCGCTGTTTCTAACATTGATGTAAGTGATAGTCTGCTAAAGCCATCAGTCCAAAAAGCCCATTCTGCATTTGGGCCTTCAGTACAGCAAGGCATCTCCATATGTGGGTGGTCCACCCCAGAGAGAGAGGGAGGTTTGCTTCTTTCTGACTGGAGAGTGGAATAGCAAGGAGTAGAGAGACAGAGGGAGGAGGCAACTCGCTCTCAGATACACATCTGTCTTGCAGATGTGCCCTCTGCAATTGCTTGAAATGTGAACAAAAAAAAAGAAGTTTAAAAAATAAGGGAAAATTGGTGCGAAACAGATCTTGATTGTCTGGGATTACGGATACATCACGACGCAGATTACAGCATAGTGTGTGAAATCAGGCGGACGCACCGTCCCCTCAGATGCTCCCTCTCTAAAGACAGGACCTGGGAATGATGTAGTGTGGTCCCCTGCGTGTTTAAAAAGGAACACCTGTCCAAATATTATTCTGTCCTATTGGGGAGGACGTGGAGAGAGAGAGAGAGAGAGATGACAGAATGAAGGAGAGATGTTAAGCTATGGAAAGAATGGAAAGAAGGAGGAGACGGTGTTTAATACGGGGAAAAAATTGAGATCTGGGGAAAAGAAGATAAAACAAACAGCGGGATTAGAGGGAAATATCTTTATATCACATCAGAAGTCATGCAGAGGAATGAGCACACAAGTCGTTTGAAACACTGACAGGGAAAGAAAATCTACCTACAATTCCCAAAAGTGATAAAAGGCTTGATTCAGGTTAGGCCTGATTCTGTCTAAACAAATAAATCACCCAAGATATAGCACCTGGAGCCCTGCCTGAGGATCCTACTTTCAGTATAGTACATTATTAAAATGTACTAGAATCTACTATAATATAATATAATGAAAAATCTATAAAAACAGACCTAAGAAAGAATAGATTACATTACATTTTGTTGTGCCTATTTTAAAACACAGCCTTTCCAGTGAACATTTTTAACGCACCGTTAAAAAGTCACTAAGATCTGAAGTTGCCCAGCTCTGCGATGGCCTGGTGTCCCAGGTAGGGTAAGTTGCACCCTGTGTTCTCCAGTTGCAGGGTCCCGAGCACAAAAAAGTGGGATTAAAACGTGGAAAATGTGTCTTTAGTTTGTTTTAACATCTTTTCATTTAGAAAATCAACAATGACCAGTATTGCAACGATAACAGGCTTGTCCACCAACCCATCTAAGGAACGTCTCAGAGCGCTGCACCAGTTACCACTGCCAGTCCTGTGATCATCCTGTTTAGGGCACACTGCACTGTGATCTCCAGAACTGCCAATGGACCCTCTGTGACCCTGAACAGGACAATAATCTAAAAAAAGAGATTTAACTCCATTTAACTCCTCTATTTTAAAAAATGAGGTTGGGGTGGGGGCGAAAGTGGTTAATGCCATCATTGCACAGTTCTAGAAATTCCCAGTTTGATCCCGACACTAAACACTACCTGCGTGGAGACTGCGTGTGCTTCCTATGTAACTATGGTAAGTATATATGGTAAGTAGATGTAGTTATAGCATTTAGCAGGTGCCATTATCCAGAACCCCTTACAGATGAGCTGAGAAGTTGAGGATTAATGGCACTGATTAACGTCCCTCACTTCAGACAAAAAAGTGGATACCCACATGGGCAGTGAGACACAGACTGAAGAATGAACAGACAGACAGTCCTAGAAAGACAGACATGGATGAGTGTGGAATAAAAATGTCATTTTTGGAACAAGGATGTTTAGAGCAGTCCTGACACACTTTTGGTCCCGACATTTCACTACATTGTAAACTTATCCTGACAGTGTATGCGAGTATTGAGACAGTGTATTCTGGTTATTTTCCTGACATTCCCATAACCCCCCCGCCCCCGAACCAACAAAGTATGTATGTGTGTGTGTGTTTGAGTGTTAATTATACAATTCTATATTATATAATTATAATATTTTTAGACAAATAGACAAACTGATATTAGCTATTAATTCTGACCCTAACATGTAACTAACATCATATTCATATAAATATATTTCATGTCATTTTTTCTGAACTGTTTAAGAAACTGGTTCCTTTGAAAGGGGAGACACCTTATTACCTAATTTGGTAAGCTCTCATTGTCCCTCATTTTTCGGTGCATGAGAAAAAAAAGGAGGTGTCTACTCCCTCTCCTTGCATTTTAATAATCCTGAATACTGAAGTTTAGCCAGGTCATTACCGCCAAGTCAACCGCACAGAGATTAAATGATAGATCTGTGCGCAGGAAGGTCAAACCACTTGTGAGGCAAGGGGGGGATAAATTAAAGAACACAAGACGAAGAAAAATAGAACTTATAAAGACTATAAGTATGAAAATAAACCTGAGTCTCATATTATTTATATCTATAATAGCAATGAGTATGAAAATTACAAACCAAAATTATTTCTGAGGCTGCTCGTGGGCCCAGTCAGAGGGTAGGCAGGTTCATCATTACTCCCTGTCCCATGGAAAACTGCAATCCTATTATGATCAGAGATATTCCGTGCATGTAAACACACACAAAAATGCAGATGGACAGGTAACAGATGCACCAGAAATGCACAAACATCTGATTAGTTATTAGTAGTAGAGTCTTGACCACTGATCAGCTATCCAACATGAATATGCACTGCCCATTCTGCAACACAACCAAATGCAAAACAAAACAAATTAGCCTCTGATCTGTAGTGCGGGGACAATCTGGAGTCTAATCCAGAATTCACTGGGGACAGGCAAAGATACACCCTGAACAGGGCACAAGTCCACTGCAGGATTCTGTGACTGCATCACCAACCTTAACAATGCTGCTCAGCCCAACAGTGGTTTGAACCAAGGCTCTCTGGAACTGCCAGAGAGCAGTACATAATACATACAGTGCTGGTTCTGCTAAATTTAATAAAAGACTGCTTTACCTTTTTTTTTTTTCATTTTTATTCTCCCTTGTTCTAGTTAAGGATATGGGTAAGTCAAAAACTGCAACCGAATGGACGGCATCACTGGGCCTCAAACACAGATCAACACATCCGTGAGCCAATTTGAAACTTTTCATTACTTTCAAAGGCAATACAGCTTTTAAAACTTTTGTTTAGTTTAAGCGTTTGAAAACCTCTTTAATAATATTTTTGCAGTTTCAGTATTAATAAGCTGTAATTATCCTGATCGAGGAGCTCTGATGGGGTACATTCTCTAGCTATTTGCACAGCAGCCCTCAGGAACCGACATGGAACTGATTTGTGCTCGTCAGTTCGTTGTCATTAAATCAGACGTGATCTGGGTCTGCAGCTGAAATGTTGTGGTGAGGCCTTGCGGTACTCTCTCAGGAGAAGAGCAGTCCTGCTGCAGACTGCACAATATTTCTGTTATCATCACGCCCTGTGGCCTGTAAAGGGCCAAAAAAACAAAAAAAACAAAAGGAAATAAACAGGATGACACACACTTTCCCCTGAATACAAAGTATTTGCGTTCATCTGCCAGCGCACGCTGCTACACACAGAGTCATGACTCTTATACTACACTATTTTAATGGGACAATCCTTATACAGTAAGGATAAAGTGTTATCATAAAGCTGATTTATATTTAGGAGCGCGAGTTAAGTTGCTGCAACACTGCTGGAACAACGGTGAAATAACTTGGCTGAACCTGTGCAGCGATGAAAGCTAGATATGAACATAACGATGGCCTGTAAATTGTAATCTACACCCCTGGCCCTCACTCGGAAAATTATATCTTAATGTCAAGTCTTTTGGGCTTCGAGTTATATATTAAAGAGATCGCCGTCACTGTTTTATCCGTGCAACATAAATCAGAGAGGTTGCTGTTACTGGCCTGTGCAGCAACCTACATGCAGCCAAAACACACCACTGGTGAGTCACAATAAAACGTTATTCTACTAAAACATATCACATACGTCCACTGGGTAACTCAAAAGGAGAGCCAGAGAGAGAAAGAGAGAGAAAAATAGTGATATATGCCACTGTTTGCTTCCTAATTTTTACAATTTGCACAGCAATCTATCATTATTTTCATCTCTTATGATCAGAAACATTGCTGTAATGATGTGATGTTTTTATTTTCACCTCTAACTTCAGTTAGCACGAGTTAAATCTCATTATTATGAATCTATTTTATAGCACATTATACAGTGAACGTGATTTTATTTCTTCATTTTATTTCAAATGATGAAAGAAAAATCAGTAAGTATTTTCTTAATGTTGCTAAGATCATTTTGGTTTGTTATGGATTTTTTTGTTATTATTAGTACAACACCATATTATTATCCTCATCGTTACTGTTTTTTGTCGTAATAATATGAAGGGGTTGTTTTAATTCATGTTTGCATTGTTATTATTGTTATGTCTTCAAATTATTATAAATATTTGTTGTTGTTTAATAGTTGTAATTATTGTTAACAGTTGTTATTGTTTCCCATGTCATTCTAATAATAACATTGCTATTTTTATACAAATAAAACATCATTGTTATTGTTGTTTTAATATTAAAATATTTACCGTTACTAGTATTTTATCAACACCAACAAATAACTACTGTAGTAGTAATTTGATAAATACTCAATGACAAAAACATTAAAAAGACGTATGCAATTCTTTATAAACAAAGTACAGGAATAAAAGCATTTAGGATAATGAAACGGTCATGATGAATTACTAATGTAAATAACAATGTATATTTGTGTGTGTGTTCGATGTTCACTGGTAAATCATTCTGTTTGTTTTTTTGCATAAATTAAGTCAAATCAAAACAGTCTCCATGCAAATGAGCTACGAATATACAAGACTTTTTGGTGTGATTTTGACATCACACCGTTTAAAATATTGTTTAGGAACTTGTTAAAATAGGCCGCAAATGTTTCTTTATAGAGCACAAACCAGTACAAACATCCACGAACAAGCAGGACTATTCTATGCTATGAATCGGGTGTTGATGAAGTGCCGGGTGAAGCCACAGATCATAAAAAAGAAAGTTGCATTTCTCAGAAATGGTACCAACAAAGCAATGATTTACACAACACAAACAGGACAAATTAATAAACATACTTTCATTATTTTCCTATCATCTAGGATGAAGTTTAGAGACACTCCATCTAAAATAATCCCAAATAAGGGACACTGAATTGAAGCCATTCAAATAATAACCTAAGTATGGGGAAGATAGCATTTAACGAATGATGGCAATGACCCAAAACTGGCCAGTGTAAATAAATGAACAAAAAAAGACCCATGTGTTTGCCCCATGTGTTAATGCACAAACGTCCTCATACCGATGGTTGGAACAACACGCGTAGCTTTCTCTGTCTGTTAGCAATTACCAAAACACGATGTCAAATTTCATTAACAATTCTCCGTTAAATTACATAATCAAACACACAGGGAAAATATTTGAATATTATTAAGCCTATAATTTTGCTACCAAAGGAAGGCTAACCTCATTCTAATTCGGTGGAAAGTGTATTTCTTTCTTAAGCAGAGACAATCAGGAGAACGTACTGTTATTTTTTAATAGTTAATAAACTTGAATTGTTTTACATTACAAAGTATTATTTCTATTGAATCATGGTCGTCAATTATGAATTGCAGTAAAAATGAAATGTTACATTCTTTTTGCTTGGAAACTTGGAAAAAAAAACATGGGGGGGGGGGAAATGTGCAGTTTTTCAGCACTGATAAAATGTAAGCAAAAAATATATCAGGTTATACAAGTAATGTCATTTTTGTAGGGAAGCACTGATGGGAATTTGGTTATTGGTATCATGGCTGATGTTGGCCTAAAACACTAGAAAAGAATCCGAATGGATACAAAATGTTTCCAGATAATTCACTGTGCCATGTGTTTTGCTGTGATCTTGTCTTATGTCACCCAGCATGACACCGATCATCGATATAAGCATCACACTTTTGGTACTGCTAAGAGCTGCTCAGATAAAACACTGTTACAGTAGGATTCCAGTGCTGAGTATGGAAACTCCAACAGGATGAGGACATCCTTAACGTTTTAAACGCCCCAACATCTTCTTCATCACATCACAATTTTTTTTTTTCATTAAATAACATGCTGGAGCTGGTTTAGAGGACAGATGTGCAGGACGGATGCCCAAGTAATGAATCCATTGCCTCTGCTCCAAGTAGTACAAACGTCTTACATTTTGCAGTGTTGTCACAAATATTTACAAAAAAAGCAAAACATGCAGTCATGGAAAATTCATTTGAAGTTAAGACAAAGTCATGGAACTTATCTTCACGTAGCTATATCTTCAACCAGTCACCCAGTGAGATCAAGTAGTGTTGCCAACTCTTTCCCAGGAAAAGTATTCTCAAAGAGAGAGAAGAACCAGATGATGTCATTAATACTTAACTGCATATCGAAATGTTACATGAAGACACTTCATAAAGAAATCAATCTAGAATCATATAGAGCTGAGTTTTATCAGCATAGATAGACTAAAAAGAGAAAGGTTTGTGGACACCCATTCAAATTAGTGAGCACTGCTATTTCACCAACTCTGATTTGTAACACATTGATTATATAAGTATACTGCTCAAAAATATTAGGGTATACTTTAAAATGAAATATCCCATAATGATATATCTCCTTTGTTTTGTTAGCAGTGGACAGCAATCTCTGGATTCTCTGTAGAAATGGCAGCAGGCCAACTGGATATCCCAGTATATCCCAGTAACTCTCAATATTGCACAGTCATATTTTCTTCTTTCAATAAGTCAGTTCATCGACTTTCTGCCCTTCTGTCATTAAACAAAGCCCTTAGATCATGTTTTTGGAAGTTGTCAGGCTTGCACAGAACCTGGACCTCAACTCCTTCAGTTGGAAAAACACTGGAATGCCAAAAGTGACCCACGGTTTATTGGTAAACACCAGAGGCTATCCGTTCTAAAATCTAGTGGAAACTTTCCTAGCTGTTCTAGTGGTAAAGTTGGACGGCAAACTCCATCCTAATAGCCATGATTTGGATGTATTTTTTGGGGGGGGTCCATAAGCTTTTGCCTATATACTGTAGATCCTTCGTTCTATATTTCGTTTCATTACTTAGATATACAAATAAAACATATTTGTCAGCTTACCCCGGTGTGCAGACATAAATAACCTGTCCTCTGTTGTATTCCAGGTAATTAAAGTACATCCTACACTTCGTATTAAAATGTCGAAATGGCGGGGACGCTAAGTGTAGCTTAAGTTAGCATCGTTTTAGTTTAGTTTCGTTGTTCAAACATTTTGCATCTAAATAGAGAGATCTCGTTATGTCATTCTAAAATATTTCCACAGCCCCGTGGTTAAGCTAAAATGGCTTATTATTAGATAATGTACTGGACTAGACATTTTAACTCAATTATTCCGTTTGAATATAGTGAACTAAGGGAGGAGAATGGCTTTAGAACTCACCCTAACAATGATGATTAGTGATTGGCCATTGGTGACTTAGGCTCGCGCATGCGCAACAAATTCAAATGAATTACGTTATCAGCGCCGTATTGAGAGCAGAACGGCCGCTAATTTCTGATTAAAACGTCGCTATGATTAATTAAAAAAAGAAATCGGCAAAATGGTGTAAAAAGTCTAAATCCAGGTACATGACCTGAAGGTGTCTCCGTGTGCTTCACACTTTCATACACAATTGCCAAATGAACGTCACCTGAGTTTCACCTCAGAAAAATAATGAAGGGGGAAGAACATGGATAAATGTCATAAAGCTAATCAAATCTGCAATCAAAACTGGTTCACATTTGGTTTATTTAAAGTGTCTAATGTAAATGTAACAAATCACGACCAACCTGTGAGAACATTAGGAAATAATTAGGGGAATCCTGACCATGGCTCAGAGTAAATCCAGTAAGAGATCTGATTACCTTTCACCTCAGCCAAAGTCTTAGCTACTATATAGCAGTCATGTCAAATTAGCCTAGTAATAGATAAAATATGCTAAATTAGCATAAACAAAGCTTGTGTCGAGGCAGTGCAAAAATACAATAGGAGATCAAATATGGTATATTTTTTAGTTAAATAATGGTTCGTTTTGGACAACATTTTCCAAATATTGCTATTATATTGCTACCAGACTTATCCTTGTATGTGGAAGTGTTTATGGCAAAGGCCTCATGATCAGGCTCTCTACATGTGTGTGGCTTTCACCTAGCCAATAAATCATGAATAACAGGGAAATTTGTTCTAAAGATTACTCCAAAACTCTGCTAACAAAAACAGCACACAGAGTGCTTGTTTATGCACACACACCTGCTTGGAAGCTAACATTTACAAGAACCTGGCGAAAGCTCGCGAAGGAAAAAGGGTCATGCCCATTTATTGCTTTTCTTGATGCGAATCATGCCAAGCATGTGAGGCGTGCTCTCAAAGAAGTATGGTCTTAATTTGACAAACCTTGCATTGGTTCAGATAGCCTCGGCAATCCAATTTTTGTTTGGGCCTGTAGTAAAATAAACGGCTAAGAATAATAGCAGCCTGGGGGAGAAAGCGAGCAAAAGTGCTACCAGCATTGCACTCAACCAAGAGGCGTTGGTATGAATCAAAAATTGGCAGCCTGTGCGCAATCTCACCTGAAATAACAGACACGAGTTTACAACTACTGTGAGAGACAAAGCAAATGCTTCAAAGTTACAGAGTCTGTAAGGAACTCAGACTTCCACAATCAGACCCGGGCCAAAGATAATAGGTGAGGAGGCGCAGCGCTCTGTAGAAGAAAACCACAACAGTCAACAACATTTTACAGACACATTGGCTTGCCCTGAAGTTTGCAATACGGCAGTGATTCATGGCACGACATAGACTTTATGCAGAAACAGCTGTACTGGCAGTTAGGACGTAACTGGTAAACAGGGAAATGAGTTGTTCAGCTTGCCAGACTATCTCTTCGAGCGGGTTCCCATTCGAAGATGAGCCAGATGTGTTCTTCCAGATGTAAGGAAACCCAAGATGGCCTGGGGATGTTCATACTGCTAAAAACGGATGAAAAACCAGGCCTGGGTTTTATGGTAGATGAGAGGATCACTGACGGACAAAAGCCAATTACATGGGAAGAGTCACCCTCAATCATTTGGTAAAGCACATCAAAACGTAGTGCGTACAGTTGGGAGTGCTAGTGATGAGCGTCAGGTCTGAAGACGAGGAAAAAGCATGGGCACGCTCAAATTTTAGATACTCTTGCGGTTTTACCACACACACCTCCCATGAAAGCGGCCTTGAGAGATCTCAAAGAGAGACTAATGTGAGGACTAACAAGCCTTTCCTCTAAATCACCAGAGGACAGGGGTTTAGCTCTGCTCTGAGCAGAGCTTTGCCTGATTAATCACATGGGCCTCACTAACTGACAAGTGCTGCTAGTGTGGCGAGACTTTCTTTTGATGTAAGCGCTGTGGGCTGTGTTTGAACATACAGCCGTGCGACCCTGCGCTTTGTAACAGACCCTGGCCTGCGGTTTGAGCGCTGCAAAGAGTCAGGCCAAAGCAAGCACGCTTCTACCTTGCACTGGGAGAGGATTCGGGACGCTTGCTTTAAGTCTGAACTAATACGGCGCAGATCTGGCAGAAATTACAGCTTAATCTTACCCTTGACCACATGAATGGAAGACAGAAGGGAGAGGTGACAACTCCTACTTCGTAACATCCGATGTCAGCAGTCATTCATTTCACAGCCTGCATCATTTGGACCTTAAAGCAATCAGGAAAACCGAGAAGCCAAAGACAATGGAGCGACCACATCAGACGGGGCCCACTTCAACTTCTTGAGGGGTGAATTTAAAGGAAGGCCCGATGCTAGGGCTAAATCAGGCACGCTGCAAGACATCTCGCCCCACACCTAACGGCTGACTATGAATAAGTCTTCAAAATGAGCGACTAAGCCCTGAGCAAGCCCAAACCAAACCAAAGCTGAGCCTGAAAATCAGCATGTACGCAAAAAGACAAGCCAGGCACGGCTTGAAGTCTCATCATTTGTGTCCGGGGGGATTATCTTGTCGCATCACTTCAAAAAGGCTAAACACGAACCATGTGCTCACAAGGCCTTGAGCTAATGAGGGCCATGGGTCTGAGGGAGGCCTCACAGCCCAGTGCTCAGCTGCAGTGCCAGTCGGACTGAAACAGGGTTCGACATGCTTCAGCTCCAGCACGGCTGAAACTGAGCTGCTCGGTTCTGAGCTGCTTCATTGCGCAGAGAAAAAGGAAAAGGAGAGAGCAAAAGAAAGCAAAGGCAAGCTTAGGTCTGAAATGGTCCCAAACACCAAATCTGCACTGTGTAAATTTTCCAGCTTTGGAATGTTAATTAACCAGTAAGCAACCACTTCCTGTCAGTTAGAAGGGCGATTGAATTTGCAAAACACTTGATTAAAAAAATCTAAAGCAAAGCTGAGACCTACAAGTGCAGATATATCAATAACAGTTCTAGCATTTTCCTATCTATAGTAGATGACCTTATCTAGAGTGACAAACAATTTAATCATCAAACAATTACAATTCAATCATCTACTCAAGGGTTTAACAGTAGCTGGGTTTCCATCCAAACATTTCACAAATGTTTTGCACATTTACAAAAATAAAATGAATAAATATAAAATGCATATTAAGTCACGTTTCCATGCACTACAGTTATGTGGCTGCTATGATTAGGGGCGACAAAGCAAAAATAGCGGAACTGAACTGCTTTTGGAGGATTAATCTTTACAGCCGGTTCTTTGCAGTTTTACCAAAGGGCGAGCAGCGGCCCACCTAACGAGGGCTGATATGGGTTGGTTCACCCAACAACGTACATGGCCCAGCTGCCTTTACCCTGTTAATTCATTTTCTTATCCACTTAATCAGGCAAATTATATTTTAAACAGTCCGCATTCCATCAGGTTCGACTGTTAACTGTGTCGTGTAAATGTTATTTTTATTTACTGTCTGATCAAGTGGAACACAATCATGTGCTATACAGCTTGATACAACATTGTTTATTTGAAAAAAGCACCATCATCTTTTTTCCACATTTCACTTTTAGCAATAACCTAACTTTTCAAACTCGTCCAAGTAGAGAACTGTTTTTTTTTTATTTGACGTATTTCTATGAGGTTTCTAGACCTGCTAGTGTCAGCTTTTTTTCGTAGCCAGGACTTGAACGTTCAACGTTCTGTTCAATAGTTCACTTTAGCATTACTGCCCAGATTTATTACTTACTCCCCTTCATGTGCATGTATGTGTTCCGTAAAGCAATAGCAAGTACCTGTACTGTACTCAGTACTATTCTCAATTCTAGCCTGATGGTAAACAGTCTGCATATGTAGACGTGTTGGTAGATATACTGAAGAGGTTTAAAATAATGTTGAATATCAACATGAACCTGTTTAAATTTACTATTTTAAGGCTTTCATGGACTAAATGCTTATACTCTATTTTTGACATAATATGCAGTGACCTGATCAGTGTCAGTTAAGATAAATTTGCATCCCTAATCCAGTATCTACAGTCGAATCCGGTTAATGGGACCAGCCGCTTATTTGGGCCGAATCCCAAAGAACCGAAACAAATCCTATTATATACGTGTAATGTTATTCGCTTATTTGGAGCAAAGGTCAGGAAATCACTGATCACACTGGATAAGTTCTTCAAACGTTGACTGGAATTTAGTAAGAACTTGTTTTTTACAGTATTATTACTTTGCATGCTGA